>APFE030407661.1:0-43039 GCA_000404065.3 Pinus taeda
TAATCTAGAGGTTTATACCTTTAATATTTGCCTTGGTTCCCTTTCAATTAATGAATTCCATCTACCTAGTTTGTGTCTATCACGTCTCCGACCCTTCTCCCTACATGACCAATCCCCGTCTTCCAGTGGATTGATCTCCCTTATTATTAATCTCATCTTTGTAAGAGATTTGTTTCACATTCCTTTAAATTCCATCATTAAGGAGGTGAGGAGGAACTTAAGGCCCTTCACTTACTTAATCACATTGTTAATCTTAATAGGCTCAAGGCCCAATTCTCTGACAATGGCTTGGTTGGCTAGCCAATCCACCAAATTATTCTTTGACTTCATTGTAAAGCCCTCCGAATACAACATATGTTTCCATCAGTGAACTACTTATCAACTCTGGTTGTCATGTTCAATATGATAATTAGACATTTGGAATCTATCTTATTTTTCAATCCTTTGGAATCCTTAAGATTTGATTAGGGTTATCCCCTTAACTAAGAAGTATTCTACCTCTACTAAGGATCTGTATTTCTTTGTTTGATTTCCCATAAAAAAAATTCCCTGTAACGAAACATCTCACCCTCGAGCATGTAGTAAAGGGTACTATATTCTTCAGGGCTCAAGATTGTTCAACAAGAGGCTTGAAGCCATTACAATAATACACTTGATATGAGCTCATCATATCA
The DNA here is from genome assembly GCA_000404065.3 of Pinus taeda. Lineage (NCBI taxonomy): Eukaryota > Viridiplantae > Streptophyta > Pinopsida > Pinales > Pinaceae > Pinus > Pinus taeda. Next base: position 675 of record APFE030407661.1, read on the forward strand.
CTTGTGGGAATTTAACTTGGGCAAGGAGGATAACTATCATTCCTCCTAACCACCCAAAATAAACCCAATTGACATTTGACTTCCTATAATATGAAGTCTATAATACATTTATATAGTTTACTAATAACCTATGATTTCCATGTGGGGTTGGTCATTTTCAAATTAGCTCATTAAATCATTGTTTCAAAGGGGAAACAATTCTAAACATTTCATTCCATGTTTCCCATGCATCTTTTGCAAAATAAAATTGTGTCAGGATGTAATCATAGGTTTCTTCATCCCTTTAAAATCCGTTAGACCTAGTGGGTCACTGTACACTTCTTCTCTTCAAATTTTCTTGTGTAATTATTTTTCCCTTTGATTGTTATCCACTGAAATGCTGCAACTTTGGGCCACTTTTGTTATAGAAATTTTTGGGCACGGAAACCCCAATCATACATGTCCATAAACCAAGGGCTCCTAAGTCCCTAAAAGTGTTGCTTCATGCCCTAAAGGAACAAGGTCAGTTGATTACATCATCTCCCAGAAGTTCTCGACAGAAAACTGCTCAGAACTAGTCAAAACTAGACCATACAAAATGCCCATTGCAAAGGGTGTGATGCATCTCACCTGCTCAGTGTAAAGGGTACGATGCAAACTGGAAAGCCCTTCTGTAGGGTTTGATGGGCGAGAGTGGACAAATGGCAAAGACAGTTTGCAAGGTGGATGATCATGGAATCTTCCAGCAACTTCTCATGTGACACTTGCCTCTTTGAATTCACCCGGGGATGAGTAAGAGATCATCAATCTCCAAGTGGAATCAAGAACTATCAGAGAGAGGACACTAATCAAAATCCCAGAAGCTGACTCAACCCCCTGCAATTATCTATATATCGATCCCTCATCATAGAGATCCACGGGGCTGGAATCTTGTATCTAGTAAGGAAGTGTTGTCCGTTTCCTGGTGCAACATCATAGTGTTGGGTGATCTAAGCTTTTCATGAGGTGAAGAAGGGCTTTCATGATGAGAGGATGATGTTGGGTTAGAACAATTGGTTGTAATCCTCTTTGTTATTCTTGATATTAATAAAACTATTCAAGTTTTCCTCCACATTCTTGTATGTTTGATGATATATGAATTTGTGTGGTCAATACATATCTGGTCCCGTATTGCTTATGATTATAGATATCTATTATTCGATAGTATTATGCTGCTTTGATTCCACAGGTGCTCTTTGAAGTTGGGTAGACGAAGAAGGAGCACCAAAGATCTATCAGAAGGGAGAGGAACCAAGCGCAAGGCAGAGGTTGGTGTCCTTTGTTCCCCTCTTATCTACTTCTCATAAAGGCAAGCAAAAGTAGTTTTAGTTTATTTGTTTCTAAGATAGCTACCAATCTTAGTGGGACTAGCAGCTCTGAATGGACACTAGATTTCCCGATAACAAAATGGTGACTCTGTTGGGAAGCGAATAGATTGTTTGCTTGTCTATATTTGTTTTTTTTATAAACTTATAGATGGAGCCTAAAGTCAAGCCAACTAGCCTTCGAACTGCATTTTCTATGAAAGTACAAAGTAGATCAATGCTGCTTCAGTCTATCTCCGGGTTTTGTTTATAAACTGAACAATCAATTTGCAAACATTCTAATTGCCCTAGTGGTGGCTCTGGTAACCTCATTAGATCAACCCCTGTGATTTATATTTACTGAACATCACTTTCTCGGCCTAAATCCCTAAACTGAGCTGCAAACTGTGACCAAAGACCCAACCCAAATAGTCACAGAGATGAAGTGGAAGTGTCATGTTCAAGAGCGACTTGCTACCATAAAGTTTTCTTAGATTTTTCCCATTTTCCCCAGTCATTGCTGACCAGTACCTCCTTATTTTTTATCAATATTGAGGAGGATAACATATTCTTGTTGTATAATTTCACCCTTCGAGTGAATCCATCACTATTTGATGTTTTAACGAGTCTAGCGAAGGTGAAACTTAGTCTTGTCTAGATGGACAAGTTTGTCACTATTTGATGTTTTTAATGAGTTTAACGACAAAGATAACTCGGTCCTTTTCATGTTTAGAGAGATTGAAAAGGAACGAAAAGGAAACTCCACAAGTTCTTTTTCATAAAATGATTTCTCAAGTCCAATAAAGAGTAAAATAATACAAGAGAGATATCGTTTCCAATCCTTTAACGAGCTGGAATAGACAAGCGCTCGACAATCTTTTCATATTTATAGAGTCTGAAAAGAGCTTAAAGAGGACTCTATTTTGAGAAACAAGTGGTGTCTAGGGTAGCAACTAGTTCTGATGATGCTAGAACTTCTCAAAACATGTTGATTTATGTGAAGAGGTTGGCTAATAAGACCACTCATTGCAGTTGTTCCTTAAAAAGGGTAAAACAACCAAGTGAAAGCGTATGATCGGCCAAAGGGATGGTGGCGATGGGATGAAAACAATCAAGGCTCATCTGACGAAAAGGTTGATAAAATGGCAATCACAAGGGTTAAAATGGAAATGGGTTCATTTTTACACAAGCTTGAACCATAGGGAACTATGCTTGGAGTCAGTTTCTTGTTTACACAAGCTTGAAACGAAAAACTATGCTTGGATTCAGTTTCATTTTTAGACAAGCTTAAAACAAAAAACTATGCTTGAGATTGGTTTACATGCCCCCAACATGATGAAAGGGAGAGTCTCCTGTAACTAGATGGAAGTCGTTGTGGTGAAGCAGGACAGTTATCCAACTACTTTTTGGCTTCATCCATAAAGCGAAAAAGGTGAATGAGGTGATTCCCTTCACATAACCTACAAGGAAACTTAACTTTACCACTAAGTGCATGCCCCCCAAGCTTCATTACATTCACCTAAGTAGCCTACTTGCAACTATGAGGTGGATGGAACGAAGGTTCACTTACGAGATCAAGTGAAAGACTCGACTAGGATTTTACGAGATCTAATCAAAGACTCGACTTGGAACTTGGGACCTTGTTTCTTTTTTTTTAATGAGCTTGACACAAGACAAGGAACTCTGCTCATATTCCTTGTTTCATTTTTTAATGAGATTGACACAAGACAAGGAACTATTCTCATGGATCTGTTTCATTTTTTAATGAGGTTCACACAGTAAAAGAACTATCCTCATTTTCTTTGTTTCATTTTTTAACGAGGTTGACACAAGAACAGGAACAATCCTCATACCCTTGGTTTCATTTTTTTTAATGAGCTTGACAAGGGACAAGGAACTCTGCTCATATTCCTTGTTTCATTTTTTAACGAGCTTGACACAAGACAAGGAACTATCCTCATTGGCCTGTTTCATTTTTTAATGAGGTTGACACAGTAAAATATCTATCTTCATACTCCTTGGTTTCATTTTTTAATGAAGTTGACACAAGACCGAGAACTGTCCTCGTGAACCTGTTTCATTTTTTAATGAGGTTGACACAGTAAAAGAACTATCCCCATACCCTTGGTTTTATTTTTTAATGAGGTTGACACAAGACAAGGAACTCTCCTCGAACCTGTTTCATTTTTTAATGAGGTTGACACAGTAAAAGAACTATCCTCATATCCTTGGTTTCATTTTTTAATGAGGTTGACACAAGACAAGGAACTATCCTCATAGGAGCTCTTTCATTTTTTAATGAGGTTTACACAATAAAAGAACTATCCTCATATTCCTTGATCACAACACATAAGAGGTCATGAAAGAGAGATCTGGTTCCAATGCCCCCAATACATGATGTACAACATCATTGAATTGATCGTCAGTTGATGTAGGTACGGAACATGTTTCCACATAATTAACTCGTGACGAGGATGATACCATTGGTACAAAAGAACCATTTAGGGAAGATGGTTGACTAGGAGCCATATTTGGACCAGGAAATGAAAGCTGGTCAACGGTGACAATTTTTCCTTCACGCGGGAAACAAATCACTCGAAAGAGTGTTGAAATAATAGCTCCCATGTCATAAACATAGTCATGCCCTAGAAGTAAATTGTAATATAATGGGCCTGGGACTACCATCACATTCAAATAAACGATTTTTCCTCCCAAAGTAATAGGTAACTGAGGGAGGATCCCTAATGGTTGACTGGTTCTTCTATTAAAAACCAATAGATTCTGGGTAACAGGCACAAGGGTGGCAAAACAAGTGTTGAGTCTTGAAAATGTCATTCATTTCCATTACACTTTCACTATTATGTCCATTATATCACCTCCATTTCACTACTATGTCACCACATTCATCCCACCTTCATTATCATTGGGCCACATTTATGTTTTTCCAAACTTTATTAATTCTAAGCCTTTTAAATGCATTTGCGGTTAAAAATTAGGAAATAATGTGCATATGCTTATACCTAACAAATGGGTTGAGATTTTTGACATGTGTAGATTGAAAGGAAGCTTCTAGAAGACCCTTATGTGGCACTCTAAGGCCAAATTCGAATTTGAAGTGGAAAGAATCATGGGATCATGAGGATATGTGTCACATCTCCTAATTGTATTGTAACTCTAAGAAGACATGTGTCTTATCAGTTCCTATTTTGATTAGGACTCTAGAGGTAGAGGGAGAGATTCATGGACTCTCATTAATAAGATGGCTTCTCATCTTTTTGTATAAATAGGAGATCTCTCTCCTTCATTTGTTAGCTAGCTTGGCTTGGTTTTTAGTTCTTTAGCTTGGAGTTTGTAGTTCTTCCTTGATGGCTTTTGAAAGCTTTGGAGAGCTTTCTTGTACTTTGTGATTTTGAAGAATTTGAATAAAGCTTTGATGTTCTCAACATGGAAGGAGATGTGAAGTAGATGTCATGGAGCACATTAGAATGTAAGGTAGAGTAGATTTCATTTTGTAATTTTACTTTGATTTCATTATGTCATTTGATTGCTTTCAAGTTTGATAGATTAGATTTTCCATTCATGCAATTTTAATCCATGTAAGTGTGTTCAACTGGTTGATTGTAGATTAATTTTTCTTTACATGTTTTTGCATCAAATAGTGACATGAGATTTGCCTCTCTGCTAACCTTGTTTTTTTTAGCTTTTCAATTTCAGTTATGCTTTGATTTTAGTCTTGTTCATTTTCTTTGTTAAGTTAGTTTAGAAATCAACTCACTCATGTCATTAACGGTTACCTTCGAAAGCCATAGCGAGACTAATGGTGAGGGATTGAAATATGAATGTTGTGATTTGATTTTAGTTTACTTTTCTGCAATTAGATATTGGATTGCTCATTTCATTGACGTTTATCTTCGAAAGCCATAGCGAGACTAATGGTGAGGGATTGAAATATGAGTGTGTAATTTGATATTAGTTTTACTTTTTTGCAAATAGATATCAGATTGCTCAAGTTGTTTATGGTTACCTCCGAAAGCCATAGTGAGACTAATGGCGAGGGGTTAGAATATGAGTTGATGTAATTTGATTTTAAGTTTACTTTTTTGCAAATAGATATCAGATTGCTCAAGTTGTTTATGATTACCTCCGAAATCCAAAGCGAGACTAATGCCGAGGGGTCAGCATATGAGTTGATGTAATTTGATTTTAGCTTTACTTTACTTGCAATTTTTGGATTTCTTTGAGTGCAGTAGCTTAATTCATTTCTCTTATATTTAGATAGCAGCAGGGATAGTGATTTCATGATCAGTATTTCATCTTTTGCTTGATTAAAGTAGCTGCATACTTACACTTTTGTTTAAGTACTAATTCCATCAATATCATGTTTTAAGATCTTTTGAAGTGCTAAGTTTTAGAAGTTACCATTACGGACATAGACCTTGTCTTGAAATCTACATCCATACTTGACCTTTAAAAGTATTCTTAAGACCTTAGAATAGAATTTCGATTTGCATTAGATACTTTAGGAGATCAACAAGAACAAAACCCCAAAACAAAATAAGCACATATCGTGCACCACACTTCATTAGTATACGATACCTGGATTGATAATTTATGTAGAGCAATTTAAGACGTTAAATTGACTAGACAGTAAGTTCAGGAGAAAACATTGCAGCACCTACATTCTTGATGAGTAGGTATGCACCTATTCAATTGTCACAACAATTGAATCAAATGCCTCAAGAGTACTTGAATATTCTTCCTTGTTTCACAGGGGAGGATGAAAAAACAACAGAGAATCATATAGCAGTATTTTTTAATTTTTCAAAGACTCTAAATGTTGAACATATCGATGTTATTCTAAGACTTTTTGTGCAATCCTTGGATGGAGAAGCATGAAAATGGTTTAAAGGGCTCCCTAATAACTCTATTCCTACATGGGAAGAGATGGAGCAATGTTCACCCAGAGATGGGGAGAGAAAAGAGACCATGGGTATTCACACATAGAGTTTAATGTAATTAAGAATAAATCTAATGAAACTCTTGTTGAATTCATCAGAAGGTTTAATAAATTGTACAATAGTCTTTCAATGGAGATTAAGCCCCGTCTTGCTGGTGCAAAAATAATTTTTACAGGGGCTTTTGGTTGAAAATTTAGATTCACATTGAGGGGGAGAAGATCTACAACCCTTGATCAGATCCAAACTAACGCCTTAGAGATAGAAGAAAACTTGGTAGCTATGGGTAAAGCACTAGAGACACAACCTATCCAAGATAAGGGAAAGGCTAAAGTGGAATCCTCTCAAAGTCAAACATTAGAGGATATGAGTAATGTAATTAAAAGTTTGTCAAATAAATTGATTAAATTAGAGTTGGAGAGTATGAATTCTGAGACACAAACACAACAGAATAGAAATTTTAATCCTCAATATAGAAGAAAACGTCTGCAAATCTTGCAGAAGGAGAGGAAAGATCAAGATTAGATTCAAGCACCACTGTATTTAGAGGCAGATCCTGCTGAAGTATCAGAGCATTCCAAGGACCATGATGATCAGATTTCCACATTGTATGCAATAGATGAAGATGAAATAGGTGTTGAGGGAGAAGAATATGAATATGTTGAAACAAATGACATCTATGATGAGAATGGAATTGATGAGTATTGTTAGGACCCCACTATGTATCACTTTTGCTATATATTTTGATACCACTTTACCCTTATAACCATGAATCCCATTATCATTCTCATCCACTTTTCCCAAGGTATACAAAAACCTCTTCTTTATTATATGTTTAATCTGTTTTACATTTAATTCCACAATACTCTTATATTTTATCATTAATTGAAGTGTATTGTTGCTAACACAAGTCCAAAGATTGCAGATAAGTATATGCGGCCGTTGCTGAAACAGCGGACTCAGTTGCTGAAACAGCTGACTCAGTTGCTGAAACAGCCGTCAAGCACGCAAATTCCGTTGGCCGTAATTTGCGATTCTGGAAGAGCTTTTTGAAGAATAGTAGCAGCAGTACGAAGACATGATTACCTGGATCATCCTGAAGATAGCATTCTTGTTACCTCTGTTGTAACAGTATCTTTTTATGAAGAACTGAATAGTCCTGTTTTGGGAAAAAGAACAGATTTGAGATAATATGGATTCGCTCTCATGTAAATTGTAAATGATGTCTCCTCTTTAAAAAGAGGAGACATCATCATTAGAAGGGGTCGGTCATTGTAAAAGCTCCAGAAGAATACGGTGTGAGAACTGGAGCTAGTCTCCGTTTGTAATGTATCAGAAACTTTGACAGATGAATAAATTCCTCTTTTGATCGTTCCAATTTAATTCTTTCTCCCGGGGAATCTTGTGAGAGGGAAAGGGCCCGCCTTCCTCACAAGATTCGCCCATTGATTCTTGTAGATTGTTTAATTCTTTATATGTTTGCACTTCATTTTAATTTTGTTGTTAGACACTGGTTACACAGCTTGAGTAATACTCTGTTTCCTTAGCACTGCATGTATTGAATGTTTTCACCCTTAGAAGTTGAGACATCCGTTTCTGTTCGATTGCATGAATGAATGATGTTGGGAGACAGGTGCTGAAGATTCCTGCATACAGGAATAGGGTTCTGCTCCCATTAATTGCTTTCCTTTGTCTGCAGTGTGATTAGGAACAAGAGAACAGGTGCTGAAGGTTCCTGCTCACAGGGATAGGGTCTTGATCTCTTGAGTTCATAGTGTGATGAAGTGTCAGGCATCAGGTGCTGAAGTTCCTCACTAAGGAATAGGGTCCTGTTCCTGCTATGGTTGATTAGTTTCTTTCCTTGCAGATTGATCTTCCTTTATTTGAATTGTAACTGCAATAGAGGGATTATCTCCGTTATAACTTAATTGACTTCAGCTTTGATTAATTAGAGTGTGAATCAGGAGATTTGTGAGATTAATAACTGTGTGTTCTTTCCTTAACTACAACATTGTTTCTGCTTTTGAAATTGAGCATATCTAGTGCGTGATTACCTTTGAAATAAAAAGACTTCCTCGGGTTGACAATTTATGTGGAGCTTGAATTGTGGAAACAATTAAAGCGACCAACATTTTGGCGCCGTTGCCGGGGAAGGTAATTATAGATTTCAAAAGCATTAATCTTTTCTTTTCAAATGTGCAGATTGTATGAGAGGACGCAGAAACCAGAAGAAAACTAACCCCACAGGTGGCAAAGGCTGGGGAGGACGAAAAACTTTCATTGACGAGATTGTATCGAAGGCTGAATCATCGCAAAGATTAAGTTCTCGAAAGTCAAAACTTCAGCAATCACCCCAGTCAGATTACAAAACAGAGGAAGTCGTGGGTCCTGAAAATATAGAAGATTCTGACGATCGAGCAAGTGCAGTAGGAGAGCCAACAATGGAAGGAAACAATGAAGGTCTCTTTGGTGGAAGACGTATAGACCCTGAAGGGGAAAGAAGGGATGAAAACTCCCTCTCTACCTTGGGATTTCCTATCAGTGATCTCCCTGCAGGAACAATGAAAAATATTCCATTGTCTGCTTTACCTAACTTTCATGGTTTATCCTCCGAAGATCCGGATGAGTTTCTTTTGGAATTTGATATATTATGCAGAAGTTATGATTATGTTACTAACGCTCAAAAGTTAAAACTGTTCCCAGCCACCTTAAAAGGGAATGCTTTAAGATGGTTCATGAGCCTTGGAAGTCAGGTAATCACAACATGGGAGCAGATGAAATGAAAATTTCTGCTTAAATATCAAGACTACTGCCGGACGAGAGAAAAGAAGGATGAACTGTTCAATATGGCACAAAAGTCGGACGAGAATCTGGAGGACTATATAGAAAGGCTGCAGTACAATATACAGAGATCTGATCATCCGGATATAAGTAAGGAAATTAGCAAAACAATATTACTTAGAGGTTTAAGGGATGATTGTTTAAATATGTTAAACATGCTTTCCAAGGGAGATATATCCAAGGAATCATATGACGAGATTTGTGAACTTGCTAAGAGGTGCTCTAGAGGAGCTGCAAGAAATAGAACAAGAGATTACACCTATTCAAGAGTGCAGAAATCAGCCAATGGAGGAGCAACAAGAGCTGAAATAGGTAATTTACTTGAAGAATTTAAAACTGAGATGTTAAGTTCTTTTGCTTCACAAATTGATACTTTGCAGGTTAAGAAAAAGCAGGCCGAAGCAGAAGCAACCCTGGCTGTCTTTTGCCCGAAGTGCAGAGACAAACATCCACTGAGGGAATGCCCAATGAATAAAGTACCAATTTGTACCCTTTGTGAGAAAGATCATGAGACAGAACAATGCCCATCTCTGCCAGGAATAAAAGCAGCATTGCAGCCAACGGAAGAAGAAGCTGAAACAGTCTACCTGCTAACACAAAGAAGACAATGGCAACCAAAAGGACAAGGTATGAACTCTAATATGCCATTTAATCGTTGGAACAATTATCCTGCTTTTGGCCAAACAAATTACCCTCCCTTCAACCAAACCAATTACCCTCCCTTCAACCAAATGCAGTATCCATCCTTCAATTTCCCACCCATGCAGCAAATGCAAAACCCTCCCTATGTTGATCCTTCAATGTGGACTCCTTGGCCTCCACAGCAACCATCTTCTTTCAACCCTTCGAATCCAAATTGGAGAAGTCAACAACTCCCGTATCCAAATCAAATGCCTCAACTCCAACAAACACTCCCTCTGCCATCAAATGCCCAGCCAAATAACCAGATGAGACCCTAGCTGACTGTGCAACCAAATCCTAACCCCAATAATAAAGTTGTGCAAGTAATTGATATTCAGAATCAGTCTATATTTTCTACTACGCAATGCAATGATATTCATTTGAGATCTGGGAAAAGAGTAGGGCCTATTATTGATGACATAACTTCTTCTGATTCGGATAAGAATGAAACTGAGAAACATAAAGTAGCACAACCACTTCCTAACAAGAATGTTGAAATAACAGAACCTCCATTCCCCGAGCGTTTGGTTTTAACCAAAACAGCTGAAACACCTGCTTTTAATTTTCTAGGGGAATTGCAAAATTTGTATATTAAAATTCCACTTTTACAAGCATTAAGAGATGTACCAATCTATGCCAGAACATTAAGGGATATTTGTGTTAAGAAACCTGGTAGGAAAACCAAAGACCCTCTTACAGTACATGTAATGGGAGACTTGTCTGCATTAATGTCCGGAAAAGCCCCCCCCTGTGAAATATGGTGATCCCGGCCATCCTACTGTTACAGTTCAGATTGGTAAAACAATGATTCCCCAAGTTTTGGTAGATTTAGGTGCTGCAATTAATATAATGACTCTTGAAACTTCACAATTGTTACAGCTGAATAACATAACCAGAGATACACCCACCATTTTAGAGTTAGCTGACCGTTCTACAATTAAACCCGAAGGAATTGTTGAAGATCTACTTATTTTAGTTGAATCCTGGAAATACCCAGCTGATTTTGTGGTATTGCAGACTAAAACAAAGCTGGGGGGACATCCCTTAATTCTAGGAAGGCCATGACTGGCCACAGCTGATGCTTTTATTAGTTGTAGATCTGGTTCAATGACAATTTCGAATGGTTATGAAACAAAACAGCTTACTCTTTATCCTCAGGCTACTCCAGTAGTGAATAATGAAGATTCTATATGGATGGATTATGATGATAATGCTGTTCAGCCTATTCTAACCATAGGACAAGCTTTGACCCTTAAAGACAATACAGAGGATGAGATAATTAATAAATTCATTTGTGAACCTTCTTCTGTCACTGCTGAAACACACAATCAATTAACTGAAATTTTGAAACTGATGCGCAAGAAAAGATTGAATCTGAAAATTCATCTCAGACTCTAACCACAATTTCATCTAAAAGCATAACAGTTGAAATTGAGCCCGGCAAGACATTAAACATAAATCCTGACCTAACAGATGTTCAAAAGCAGCAATTAATGAAGTTATTACATAAATATAAGGAGGCATTTGCATTGGATTACACGGATATGAAAGGTATTTCTTCTGAATTATGCACTCATAGAATTTACATTAAAGAAGGGTGCCGACCTGTTTGTCAACCCCAAAGACGAATGAACCCCAATTTACGAGAAATTGTTAAGGAAGAACTTCAAAAGTTGCTTAATGCAGGATTTATATACCCCATATCTGACAGTGAATGGGTGTCCCCATTAGTAATTGTCCCTAAGAAAAATGGGAAATGGAGAGTATGTGTTGATTACAGAGCTTTAAACAAAGCCACCCAAAAGGGATCACTTTCCTTTACCCTTCATTGATCAGGTGTTGGACAGTCTAGCAGGGAAGAAATTCTTTTCTTTTCTGGATGGATTCAGTGGGTATAATCAGATAAGAATTGCACCCCAAGACCAAGACAAGACCACTTTCACCAGCCCCTGGGGAACTTTTGCCTATAGAGTTGTTCCATTCGGGCTATGTAATGCACCAGCAACTTTTCAAAGAGCTATTATAGGAATTTTTTCTGATATGCTGAATGATTCTATGGAAATATTTATGGATGATTTTACCCCTTATGGTGTGTCTTTTGAAGAGGCACTGCAAAATCTTGAGAAAGTACTTAAGAGATGTATACAAGCGCACCTCTCCCTAAGTACTGAAAAATGCCATATGATGATGAGCGAAGGAATAGTGCTTGGACATTTTATTTCATCTCAAGGTATTCAGGTAGATCCATCTAAAATAGTGGTCATTCTGAATCTTTATGTTCCTAAAACTCAAACTGATGTGAGAAGCTTTCTAGGGCATGCTGGATACTACAGAAGATTTATTAAAGATTTCTCTAAAATAGCTTCTCCATTATTTGTCTTGCTTATGAAAAATGCTGAATTTAAGTGGACTAATTCTTGTCAGAAAGCTTTTGAAGAACTCAAGCATCAGTTGTCTACTGCTCCTATTTTGAGGGGGCCTGATTGGAATCTTCCCTTTCACATATCTTCTGATGCTTCAGATATTGCAATTGGAGCTGTTTTGGGACAAGAGGAAAATCATCTTCCTTATGCTATATACTTTATCAGTAAGAATATGACCCCTGCCGAGCTTAACTATACAGTTACCGAGAAAGAATTTCTTGCAGTAGTCTATGCAATTAATAAATTCCGACACTATATTACTGGTTATTCTACTTTTGTGCACACTGATCATTCAGCTATTAAATATTTAATGAACAAATCTGTCACAAATGCTAGAGTTACCAGATGGCTGTTACTATTACAGGAATTTGACATCACAATTGTAGATCGGCTTGGTAAAGAAAATGTGGTGGCTGACTTTCTTTCACGGTTAAAAATTGACAATGATATTCCAGTAGATGATTCTTTTCCTGATGAGTATTTGTTTGCAGTTTCTGCTCACTCCCCATGGTATGCAGATATTGCTAACTATTTGGTTGCAGGAAGATTACCATCACACCTGTCATACAGAGAAAAGAGAAGAATTGTTCAACAAAGTGCCAGGTATAGCTGGATACGCGGGTGTCTTTTCTATACTAGTCTTGATCAGGAGATCCAAAGATGCATCAGAGAAGATGAAGTGTATGACATATTGAAAGCTTGTCATGATGGCCCTTGTGGAGGGCATTTTGCTGATAAGAGAACAGCACACAAAATTCTGAGGATGGGTTACTATTGGCCCTCATTATTTAAAGATGCAAAGAAATATGTAAGGGCCTGTGACAGCTGCCAGAGAATGGGTCAACCCAATCATAGAGATCAAATGCCATTAAACCCCCAGGTAGTTTCTGAACCATTTGAAATATGGGCCTTGGATTTCATAGGACCCATTAACCCTCCATCCAATCAAAGAATTTATATATTAGTCTGTACAGACTATATGACTAAATGGGTGGAGGCCAAAGCACTTATTAAAGCCAATGAAGAGGCTATCCTAGCTTTCTTATTTGAAGAAATCTTCACTAGATTTGGAACCCCTAGAGAGCTAGTTACTGATGGAGGACATCCATTTAATTATCATGGTTTTAAATCTACCCTTCACAAATATCACATTCAACATAGAATGACTACACCATACCACCCCCAGGCCAATGGGCAGGTGGAAAGCACAAATAAAGTTTTAGAAGCCATTCTAACTAAGATAGTGAAGGATAACCGGAAGGATTGGTCCCAAAGGCTCCCTGAGGCATTATGGGCTTACAGAACTACTTGGAGAAATACTACAGGTTTTTCTCCCTATGAATTGGTTTATGGTAAAAATGCAGTTTTTCCTGTGGAATTTGAGATTAAAACTCTAAGAACTGCTTTAGCTGTTAATCTTGAGTTGACTGATGTGCAGACAGCTAGGTTGCAGCAGCTTTTGGAGTTGGATGAAAAAAGATTAGATGCCATCCATCAAACAAACATGATACAGCAACAAAGGATGAAATGGCATGACAAAATCATCAAACACAAGCAGTTTCAAAAAGGTAATTGGGCCTTACTGTATGACTCTCGGTTTGAAAACTTTCAGGGTAAGCTTCGTACACGTTGGCTCGAACCATATGAAGTAGATGCTGTTTTCCCAAATGGAACGGTAAGACTTTTAACAATTGATGATGCTAAAACACCTCTGCTAGTCAATGGCCATAGGCTCCGTTTATATCAACGCCCTGTTTCTAAAGAAGATTTCAAAACTGCTTGCATGACTGATATTCATTATCTTTTTCTAGGGGAATCTTCTGCCCCTCACAGCATTTAATTCTCTGCACTATATTTCTAATAATAGATTAGATGTAGTACTAATAATCCCTCTCAAGGATTGGTATATTACAATTGAATTTTGCAGATTCTGGAAAAGGCTCGTTAAGGAGGACAGATTAATCATAAGAAGATCTGAAGTTTCAAACACAGAAGCTGTTCCCATCAATATCCCTTCATTATTTCCATTATTCCATTACTCCCATTCCTACCATCCCCGAAATATTTTTCTTCAGTCAGTGTTTCCCATCCCCTACTGCTGAAATTATCCCCTATCAAACATTTTTCCCATTGGTTACGGACCTAAGTCATTTATACCATTTCTCTGATTTTTCCCATTGCTGAAACACCTGTTTCAGCAACGTATCGTTCATTTTTTTCTCGTTGCTAAAACACCAGTTTCAGCAACCGGTGATCATCAAAACATTATTTCTCTCCGTCGTTATATAAGCTTTTTGGTTCCCCACGATTATACTTCAGATCTTTTCTGAGAAAAATTATCCAGCAATGACAAGATCCAATTACACTTCTGTTCTAAACCCCAGAGAAATTAACAGATTCCTCTATGTAAATTAAAGCTATTTTGAAGCAATCGACACTTCCAATCATTAAAAGGTAAAAATGTAAGGTATGAGGTTTTAATGCAATTCAGTTAAAGTATATTAAAGAGAGGATCTCATTCATAATGACTAACAGATCTTCACACGCCCAATCATTATTACACCGTACGTAGGGGGGGGAATTCCAAAAATAACGATAACTCTGCATTAATCCATCCCCCTTACCTTGTCATATCCATTACCGTCATCGTTACCTTGCAGCCTCTGTTGCAACAACTAGCGCGAGTTGGGGTCTGTGTTTACTGTGTTCAGAGCCTCTGTGCGTAACTCAAAGCAATAGCCATTGGAGGGTCGGCTGTTAGACACGAGCCCGGCTCTGTAAATCTTCTGCAATTGTTCCCCGAAGTGTATCAGATATTCCAACAAGCGGGATGGACAGTTTATTTTGAAAGATTGGGAGAATTTGACCAGGGACAAGTTTTAGAGTTTGCACAAAATCTTCAAGACGATTTTTCAACGGTCCAAGGGGCTCGCATTTCAGTGACAGAGGAGGACGTAGTTCAGGTATCAGGGTTGCCAGCTACAGGGATTCGCTGGTTCAGCAGAAAGAAGGTTATTCTTAATGCCCAGCAAGAATTTCTTCATCCAGAGGAGCGAGTGGAACCTAGAGGCCGCGGGGTTAGTCTGCAGTCACTTCCCCAACCATGGCCATCAGTGGCAGAGTTCATCAAGCACTATTTAACATGTGAAGGACGCTACCAGGTAGTGTACAACCATGATTTTGTTTTGATGAACCATTTAAGAAATGCACGATTGATTAATATCCCCTATTATCTGCTTGGTTGTATTAAAAACATGTCCTATTATTGTAGATGCTCCAAATTCCCATTGTTATCCCTCACCAACCACCGTTTATGCCAGCTATTAATACAGAGGGGTCTTGCTCAGCAAAACCCCACTTTGCATGCCCCACTTCCTGATCGCCAGATGGCCGAAATTCCCCAGCAGGGTCAAACGTCCGAACAACCTGGAAGCCCCCACGACCTTCCTGAAATTCCCTGCGAGGGATAGCAGGACGACACTCCGCATTTCCCAGTGGACCCAACCACGACAACACCACAAGAAGCAAAGTCAACTGGCCCCACTATTTCTGTCCCTAGTGATGACTCTCTAACACCACCGTCCCCACCCATTCGAAAAAGGAAGAAAACCCCAATTGGCTCAGTCTCCAGGCCATGGACAAGGGCTAGATTTCAAGTCCTTACTTCATCCGAAAGTCCTTCCCCTAGAGAAGAACCTGGCCCTTCAAAGAAAAGGAAAAGCCGCGATTTCACCGCCTTCCTTCCAAAAAGAAAAAAGAGAACAACTGTCGAAATAGAATCCACCCTCGTTTCCCCTGACCCCGCCACTATTTTATTGAAACCCTTATCCCCATCCCAAATCCCCCAATCCGTCTCATCTAGAGGTACTGTCACACAAGAACCAGCGCCCCGGGATAATACGACATTGTTTATAGCCCCAGAGGTGACTGTCCCACAAGAACCAGTCACTCAACCAGTGGCTAAAACACAAGAACCAGCCACTGCGGAACAAAAATTCACCAAGCATGACGATAGTGGGAGATCAGCAGTAGCTGAAACACAAGAACCAGCTACGCCTATGCATCAACAGACTACCCCAGCGGAGTCAGCCAGTGTACAGGGTATACATACTATGACATCTCTGCTTGAGGAAAATGAATTCCTCAAAACTGAATTAGAAGCATACAAGAAGGAACTAAACATGGCCCGAGAGGCTTTTGAGAAAGAACTGAACCTCTATACCTTAGCACAGGCAGCCTCAATGCAGAGTAAGGAGCCATGCACGGAATACATGTGCCAGGAGTGTGGCAACATCTATCATGATGCAGGCTACAAAGTAGTTAAAATCCAGTTACCTGAGGCATCTACATCAACTGGAACAGGAGAAGAAAACCCTACTGCTCCACAAGAACCAGTAGGGTTCTCTACAAAACAAGAAAAACATACTGAACCTCAGATATTGTGCCCTTCACAGGCTGACGCGGCCATTCAGACAAAATCACCACTGCAATCAGTCAATGTAGCTATTCAGACAGAGGCACCACCACAATTAGTTGATGTGGCCATTCAAACAATGTCCCAACCCACTACTATTGATGCCAAGATACAGACTGTGCCACGGAATCAGTTGGAACATATGAATAAATGGAAGAGGCAATATGCTGAAGAACAAGACACAATGTTATGCCAACACAAGTTACAATGGCAGAATCATGTATATGCCAATTGGGACAGATGGGACCAAATGAGGCAACAGCTTAAGGACTACAAAAAGGAAGCCAGGGAGTCTAAGGAAAAGATAACCCTGATGTTTTCATTAGCTCAGAAATTGATGGCTACATGCAAACCTTCTGTAAATTATTCTCTCTTTCTTGCTGAACGGTTCATTTATTTTCAATTAAAAGCAATAAAAAACGGCAGACCATATGAGCTAATGACTGCAGAAAACTTTGTTGAGACTTTTAATGAGGCCCCTGAGAGTGATCAGCATTTGGTGTGCGAACTCTACCTCCATAACGAGGCTATGCCCGAGAATAGGGAAGTCAATCTTATTCCAATTGCAGGAGATATACAAATAAGGGCATTTGTCTCATTTTTGTCTAACTAGCTCACTTGGCAATCCGCGTTCACTGCAAGCAGTCACAATGAGGACAATAAACTCCTGTGGATCAGACCAGAGCCCTTGAGGCCAGCCCTGTTCATCGCCCAATATTATGAGTTTTTATAGAAGCAAGGAATGCACAGGTACATGCAGCAATTACAGGCTTCAACACTTTCTAAGTGTCAACATCACATTAGAGTAAAAGATAATGCTGCAATGAAGGCCAATGTTATGTTTTGGCAATAGTCATGTAAAGAAAGACGGGACTAACACCCTTTTAATCCTCATAATCTTCAAGTTGCATTATCCAGGGTTTCCAATTATATTCGTTGTATTCAACATTGTGGAGTGAACTGGATTGGATATCATTTCCACTTTCCAAGTTTATGGCTACCTTCAGAACAATATCAGTGCAATTTCTAGTTGACCAACATAGATGAAGCCTTGGCATGGCAACACTTGCAGAATAACAGAGGATTTAGAGCTCCTACAGACGCCGCCTTCTCCAGCTATTGCTTGAGTAATTTGCATGATGAGTCCCAGTACTCAGACTCTGATTCAGACTAGGGGTTGCCTGAGGACATGCAACATTTTTAGCTGGGGGGGATGTTAGGACCCCACTATGTATCACTTTTGCTATATATTTTGATACCACTTTACCCTTATAACCATGAATCCCATTATCATTCTCATCCACTTTTCCCAAGGTATACAAAAACCTCTTCTTTATTATATGTTTAATCTGTTTTACATTTAATTCCACAATACTCTTATATTTTATCATTAATTGAAGTGTATCGTTGCTAACACAAGTCCAAAGATTGCAGATAAGTATATGCGGCCGTTGCTGAAACAGCGGACTCAGTTGCTGAAACAACTGACTCAGTTGCTGAAACAGCCGTCAAGCACGCAAATTCCGTTGGCCATAATTTGCGATTCTGGAAGAGCTTTTTGAAGAATAGTAGCAGCAGTACGAAGACATGATTACCTGGATCATCCTGAAGATAGCATTCTTGTTACCTCTGTTGTAACAGTATCTTTTTATGAAGAACTGAATAGTCCTGTTTTGGGAAAAAGAACAGATTTGAGATAATATGGATTCGCTCTCATGTAAATTGTAAATGATGTCTCCTCTTTAAAAAGAGGAGACATCATCATTAGAATGGGTCAGTCATTGTAAAAGCTCCAGAAGAATACGATGTGAGAACTGGAGCTAGTCTCCATTTGTAATGTATCAGAAACTTTGACAGATGAATAAATTCCTCTTTTGATCATTCCAATTTAATTATTTCTCCCGGGGAATCTTGTGAGAGGGAAAGGGCCCGCCTTCCTCACAAGATTCGCCCATTGGTTCTTGTAGATTGTTTAATTCTTTATATGTTTGCACTTCATTTTAATTATGTTGTTAGACACTGGTTACACAGCTTGAGTAATACTCTATTTCCTTAGCACTGCATGTATTGAATGTTTTCACCCTTAGAAGTTGAGACATCCGTTTCTGTTCGATTGCATGAATGAATGATGTTGGGAGACAGGTGCTGAAGATTCCTGCATACAGGAATAGGGTTCTGCTCCCATTAATTGCTTTCCTTTGTCTGCAGTGTGATTAGGAACAAGAGAACAGGTGCTGAAGGTTCCTGCTCACAGGGATAGGGTCTTGATCTCTTGAGTTCATAGTGTGATGAAGTGTCAGGCATCAGGTGCTGAAGTTCCTCACTAAGGAATAGGGTCCTGTTCCTGCTATGGTTGATTAGTTTCTTTCCTTGCAGATTGATCTTCCTTTATTTGAATTGTAACTGCAATAGAGGGATTATCTCCGTTATAACTTAATTGACTTCAGCTTTGATTAATTAGAGTGTGAATCAGGAGATTGGTGAGATTAATAACTGTGTGTTCTTTCCTTGACTACAACATTGTTTCTTCTTTTGAAATTGAGCATATCCAGTGCGTGATTACCTTTGAAATACAAAGACTTCCTCGGGTTGACAATTTATGTGGAGCTTGAATTGTGGAAACAATTAAAGCGACCAACAAGTATTAGAAGCAGTTTACTGATTTTATGCAAGCATAATTACATAAGAAATATGACTTGAGATCAAGTTAAAGATCTAGAAGTCAAGAAGATAAAGGTGAGCAGCAAGTTCCAACTCCCTTACAAAAGGTGACTCCACAAGAACCACAGCCTGCAAAGAAGTTGAATAAAGGAAAGTAGTAGTAGAATACAAATAGCAAGACTCAAATTCTTCAAGGTGAGTCTTCGCAAGATGAAAGTGAGAAAATTCCTTTAGAAAATCTTGTTTCCATTCCACAAGAGGTTTCAATGATGAAGAGAAGTGAATATGAAAATGAAAATAATACTAAATTAGTACATATGTTTAGCCTAACTAAAGAATTAGAAAAAATCATAATTCAAGTGCCTCTCAGAGAGTTGGTCAAAACACTAGTTTATCAGCGAGAGATTGCTGAGTTTATCAATCTAAGAGAGAATGTGAATGTAAAAGACATTGTGATATTACAAGAAGATAAACCAATAGTGGTTTTTGGTCCACATGTGGAAGACATAGATTCTTAAACACCTTCTTTATACATTTCTTTATTGATTCATGATTTCCTCGTGCACAATTGTATGTTTGATTCATGAGCTTCACATAATCTTATAGCATTATCAGTGATGAAACAACTAAACCTTCAAGTTACTAAACCTTATAGAGACTTTTATTCTTTTGATTCAAGTAAAGTCAAGGATCTTAGGGTCATTAAAGATATGGTGGTGTCACTAGCCTAGATCCCAGCTAGAAGCTTGGTAATGGATGTAGCGGTAGCAGATATCCTTGCTAGGTTTGGAATGTTACTATCTAGGTCATGGGGGGCTAAATTGGGTGGTGTTTTGAAACTAGATTTTACATATGTTGTTATACTAATTTTTGGTGGATAAGGAAGGAGGTTGTACATAGAAACCAGATTTGTAAAAACAATCATAAAAAATGGAGCAAGTAATTCACTTGTATATAGCCAAGAGAAATTTGAATTTTCTTGCTTCATGCTACATGACAATGTAGATTTGGCTGAAGATAACCAAAGGTAGCTCACTTCATTCAATGTAAATATAGAGCTGCAAACAAAAGTGTTGTGGAAGTGCTTCTTTGATGGAGCATATTCTAGAGAAAGAACATGTGTTGGTTTCCTTATAATTGCACCTGGAGGTAATATGTTCCCTTTTTCTTTTAAACTGGAGTTCGAGGCAACAAATAATGTGGTAGAATATGAATCCTTGATCATTTCTTTGCAAACAACAAAATAAATGGGAGTACAGTTAATTTTTGTCTTTGGAGATTCAGAGTTGATTATAAAGAAAAGAAAGAACCACTATCAAACAAAATGCCCTAGGATTAGGGCATATAGAAATGAAGTGTGGGATTTGGTTGAGAACTTCTTTGAAGATTTCAACATTCAGATCATTCCAAGAGATGGAAATAGATTAGTAGACTTTTTGGTTGTGCCTACTGGTACTTTTAGGCCTCCTATTAATCCAAAGCTAAGATATGAGGTTGAAATGAGGCATAGGCCTTCTGTTCCTGATATTATAAAGCATTAGCAGATTTTTGAAGATGATTAGTGAATTAAGGAATTCTTGAAAATGATTGAAGATTTTTAGGGCATAGATATTGATCAAGATGAAGATGAAGCAACAGAAGGTGCATAAGTAAGTGGTTTGAAAAATTCTATAGTTGATCAAAAGATTATTCAATTGAAAGATAATACTCTGCCAAGGGGACTTGTCCCTCTTGAAATGCTTTTTAATTCCAATGAATTCTAATGATGTAGTTGTTAGTTCAAAGAAAATTCCACAGGATGAGAAAATTCAAGATCAGAATATTGGAACCCAGAAGGAGCGCAAGTTAGTGAAATTATTTAGTGGAGTTCCACTTAACTATACGGAGAGATATCTTAAGCTTTTCAAGGACTCTGTTGATGTTTTTGCTTGGTCCTATGAGTATCTTAAAACGTATGATGTAAGTATTATTCAACAAAAGATTCCCTTGAAAGAGGGGATTAAACCATTCAAGTAGAAACTAATATAGATAAATCCTCCACTTTTACCATTGATTGAGAAAGAAGTCAAAAAGTTGCTTGATGTCAAAATAATAGTTCCACTCAGGTACTCTAACTAGTTGGCCAATTTAGTGCCTATAAGGAAGAAAAATGGAGAGATAAGGCTATGTGTGGACTTTAGAAATCTCAATACGACTTACCTGAAAGATAATTATCCGTTACCTAAAATGGATCATGTACTGCAGAAGGTAACAGGATCATTCAAGATGTCAATGGTCAATGGGTTTTCTAGGTATAACCAGGTGGCTATGGATAAAGACGATTAGAAGAAGACTACATTTGTAACTCCTTCGGGAACCTTTATGTATGCAAGAATGCCTTTTGGGTTGATGAATGCAGGTACTACATTACAGAGGGCTATGGACATTGCTTTTGTGACTGAGAAGTTTGTAGTGATATACTTGGATGACATCACTATTTTCTCTAAGTTTGATGAGGAGCATCTCGACCGTCTTAAAAAGACTTTTGAGAAATGTAGAAGATTTGGGCTTTCCTTGAATCCTAAGAAGTCTATTTTTGCTCTGGAGTAGGACAAATTGCTGCAGCACATTGTTTCTAGAAATTGAGTGAAGATAGATCCAGCAAGAGTGGAAGTTCTGAAGAAAATACCCCTAGCTAGGAGTAAGAAGGACATTCAGAAATTTTTGGGAAAAATAAAATTCTTAAGGAGGTTTGTGTCTAATTATGTTGAAACTGTAAAAGGAATTACTAATATGTTGAAGAAGGAGAATGAGGTGCATTGGACCAAGGAAGCCAAAGAGTCATTCTCTGGGATTAAAGAAGCATTACAAGGAGCTCCAGTTATAATTAGCCCTGATTATCGAAAGACTTTTCAAGTTTTTTCATTTGCATCACCTAATTCAATAATTGTTGTTGTGTTACAGAAGAATGATGAAGAAAAGGTGGAACCCTTTTCTTTCTTTAGCAAGATTCTCAGAGATGTTGAGCTGAAGTATAATATTCTTGAAAAATAGGTATATTATTTGGTAAAAGACCTAAAGGCCTTCATGACTTATGTATTACAGTCACAAATCATGGCTTATGTGCCAAATATTGTAGTAAAGGATGTCTTAGTCCAAAGTAATGTGGAAGGAAAAGGAGGGAAATGGACAGCCAAGATCCAAGAGTATGACTTGGACATAAAGCCCACAAAGCTGGTGAAAGGGTAGGCATTGACAAAGATGTTGATGAAGTCAATTTTTCAGGCATTGGGAACCAACTTACTAACACCTTCAAATGAGGAGATAATTGAAGAAGGTGAAGAAAAATCAAATCCAGGAATGAAGATCAGGTATAAGTTTTTATGTTTAGAATGGTACAAGCACATATTCCATTATTTTAGTTTTCTCTCTTTTCCTAAATCTTTGGATAAAACAAACTATAGAGAATTAAAGATAAAAGCACAACCATATGTGATTATTGAGGGTAGATTGTATTGGAAGGATCCTGTACAAATCTTGTTACTATGTTTAACAGAGGATGAATTTACAGAGACCATTAAAGATTATCATGAGAAGTTATGTGGAGGAAATTATAGTCGGAGGAATTTCGTGATACATATAAGTTTGTTAGAATTTGTCAAAAGTGTCAGCTTTTTGCCTTTGATCCCAGCCTTCATAGAAGAACCATTCAGACAATGGGGACTAGATGTTGTTGGAGAGATTAACCCACCTTCAAGTGGATAGCACAAGTGGGTTCTTATAGCTACTAGTTATTTCACCAAGTGGGTAGAATTTATACCTACTAAAAGGGAAAATGAACAGGTGGTGATGAAGTTCTTAGAGGAAAATATTTTCAGCAGATTTGAATGCCCTATCAAAATCATAACAGCCATTGCTCAAGTCTTCAGTTCAAGTAAGTTTATTTCTTTTTGTCAAAAGTATAATATAATTTTATCTTATTTAACAGCTTATCATCCATAGGGAAATGGATTGGCTGAATCCACTAACAAAACATTGATGAAGATCCTTAAGAAAACTATTGTAGAGAATCAAAAAGACTGAGATTCTAAACTAAAGTTTTCTGTATGGGCTGTCAGAGTGACTATAAGAGGGTCTACAAGTAAATCACCTTTTTAGTTAGTGTATGGGACTCAATCGCTATTCCCAAGTCAGCTTGTGAAGTGTGTGATTGCAATGATTCAGGAGGCAAGAGAAGAACCCAATGCTCTGATAAGAACGATGGATAAGGTGGTGGAGACGAGTTAGAGTAGGGATAAGGTAAGAGACAATTTGATTATGTATCAATCAAAGCTGAAGGATATTTTTGACAGAAAGGCCACATAAATTGATTTTAATGTTGGAGACCTGGTACTAAGGTGGGATACTATAAGAGAAGATAAGGCTAAACATGGGAAGTTTGATCCTCTTTGATATGGCCCATTCAAAATTATAGAAGCAAGAATAAATAATACATTCTTCCTAGAAATTCTTGATGGTGAATCTTTATAGTTGCCTGTCAATGGGAATTACCTCAAACATTACTTCCAGTTCTGAAGCACAAACATCTTGTCATTGTAGATATCAGAGTGAATTCATTGTACAAATTCCATAGAATTTTAATTGGCTAAGCAATATATGACTCCATTCCCGAGTTGAAGGCACTGACCTACGGTTCTTAGTGCTTCTGTGGTAAAAGTACTATCCCTAGGTGGTGCCAGATGTTGTAGCATCCATTCTCCTTTTAATTTTATTTTCAGTTTTATTGCAAAAATGGAAAAAATCAAATAATATATTATAGCAAAAATAAGAGGAAATGCGGAAATTTGAAAGAAATGATTTATTTTATATTATTAATGGCTTTTGAATGAGAGAAACCCGCGAGAAGATATGAGCCGTCTGCTTGGAAGGCAACAGATCCGACGGTAATTGCGCGATTAACAAGCGCGAGGGTAAATTCAAAATCAGACATGATAAATGATAAAGTTGAGTTAAAATCTCAGTTTATCAGGGCTTCCCGCTTGCACGCAGCAGATTTGACGGATATTGTGTCGAAAAGTGTAGGGGTTTTATTTTTAAAATTGGACTCGATAAGCCTTTTAACTGTAATTTTATTTCGTATCGGGTCCATGAGGAAGTCAAAGAATTTTTGAGAAAATGGACGTGATAAGGTTATGTTTAATAGTTTTAAAGTCTTGCTGAGTTCCGAAGGATCGGACCGTCCATTGAATGGGTGATCTAATGGTGATTGCACTCAAATGTGCATGTGGGTTCATAGATCAGGTGGACCAGATATGTAATGAATTGGGGCTTTATTCCTTTGGTTTCTAACAATGGTGATTGGTCGGGCTTCCTTGCATTTCAGCCAATTAGAACATTTCCGATGTGTATGTGGGCCCAAGTCCACGCAACGAGTTTTGTTAAAATGTAGTGTGTTGTGTTAAAACAATTTAACTATTATCATAACATCTACAGAGAAACTTCATGAACAACCAAGCCATAGATCCAAACAGTCAGCAACCATCATCAGTTTTCTAATTTTTTTTTCTTCTTGTTATTTTGTTTTCTCGAGAATGAAGTGTCTTTTACCCTCTAATGTAATATTCTGTAGTGAATTTTACTTTAGACAGTTAGGAGATAGTTAAGCATTTTGATAGTTTTGGTGATTACCAATTGTCTTGTAATGTATAAAAAGAAGAAAATTTACAGAGAAAGGGTTCGAATTTTGAAGAACCTGGAGACTATGCCACTGTATTCTTGATAAAACTATTGATTAATGAAAGAATCAGAAGTTTTCCACACATTGTTGGGTATGATTTTGTGACTTCTTTGTTATGTGTCACCATATGTCTTCTTCTTTTAAGTATGGTAATGAAGTAGTAGGTCTTTATTTGCTTATGTAAATGAAGTTAAAATTCCTTAAAACGTGCTCCTATACTTGAAGTTCCTACCTATACAATTCTTCTAAGTTACAAATAGTAGTTTTTGTGTAAAACAACATATTGTCTTTAACTTCTCTAAGTGTCACCGATAGTAGATTTTGTGTAAAACAACATATTGTCTCTGACTTCTCTTAGAATTTTTCAATCAACATTCATGTCCAACAATCAAATGGAATTCTGAGACTTTCATGTCACCTAAGTATTGAGGGTTAAAAACCAGGTCTTTCAGGTCCTTCAATTGAGAAAACAACCTACAATTAACTGACAACTAAGTGACATAAACAATAAACATTAATCTCTTATGCAAAATTTTTGCACGGCCAAGAAATTTAACCCTAAGATTCCAAAGAAGAATGAGGCCTATAATTTCAAGATTAATATCTAATCTCTATCCTTCATTGTAGGGATTGGTAAGAAGAGAGATCGAGCATGAAACTCTAAGATGCGAAAGAAGAATGTGCCCCCCAATTTCAAGATTATTATATGATCTTTGTCCTTCATTGCAGTACCACAACAAGTATGAAAAGATTGATGTGTTTTTCTCAAATCATAAAGACATGGAATCCTAGGTATCAGACAACAACAACAAGATTAACGTAAAGGAAGTGCAACTTGCAATAACATCAACACAGGATTTCATTCAATGTTTAATGAGATATACAAAAATTGCAAACAAAGATAGGTGACTGTAGGATTTCATATGCGATTGAATTGGTACATGGAAAATAAATTGAAAATAAATGGGCGTAATGACATTTTGGAAAAAAATTGAAACGCCAAAAATACGGGTTACATCGTTTCAAGCATGTCATGAAAAACAGACATCCACAAATTCTAGGCATCAAATACGGGAAAAATGCCCTATGACAGAAAAATGTACGTCAAATTCCATCCTTGGGTGGGAGTGGTTCTCGACAGGCATCATTAATTAATGACTCCTTTTCTGATTACAGATTTGATGTGTTTGGCACAAACGAAGATGATGTATTGTTGCATAACCGATTTGTGGGTGGTGGAACACTATTTTTGGCTTTTGTTGAATTTCAAAATACTTTAATTTTAATTAAAGTTTTATGTTTGTTTTTGTTAATGAGAAGGAATTTTTCTGAATTTGGGCTTCTATTATTCATAATGATGAATGATAATTTTTCCAGACTAATCACAACAATGTTTTATGGGACTAAGGTCAATGTTTTGGACACTCAATTGTAATTCATCATTAGGAACATGAATTTTGTTATCATATTATATGGTTTTAAAGTAATATTAGTTGGAAATTCACAATTTTAAAGTGTGAGATTAGTAACATATATATCTCATGGATGAGATTATGTCATTGAAAGAGCTTAGTGATTGATGTTTATCTTTTTTCAAAATATTAGATACCTAGCCTTCTCCAAAAAGCTTAGTTGATTTTTCATTTGAGAATCAATAATCATGTATAGGAGTTTTTAAGTTTGAATAATATTAAATGGGATATAAAATTTTAAGTGAGTTTGGAGTTATTGGATGTTTAATTGATTTAATGAAACAAAAATGATGGTATTATTCCTTCTAAGGTTTATGTCTTTAAGTGATATATTTATTCTTTTGTTTGTGCCTATATGTATAGGTGTGTGCAAAAATAGTATATAAGACATAGGTAACTCTCCTAGAATAGATACTCTCAATGGGATTCAAAACAATTTCATAAAATATAGTATTTTTATATTCATAATATACATTAAAACTACATAAATAACTTGATATCCAAGTTAAAAACTAGCATCTTAAGTTCAATGGATATAACCTTGGTAATAGGAAATCTAAATATGCATGAAAAGTTAAGTCTTCAACTAAATGAAATGTGTCATCTACGAATTAACAAACATTTCTCCTTGTAGGTATTCTTCATGATATATGTGAGCTCGCTATAAGCCCACTCCCATTTTGGATAATTTATCAACCTTTAATTTTTAAATTGAATTCCTATAAATGTGATCATAGGATATAACCTTGAAGATTCTAATAAGCTTCATAAATCCAATCGTCTATTTATCTAATAAAGAAGCTTTTAAGGAAGTATAACCTTTCATCCAATCTATAACAACTTCTAAATCCCCTATCACTTCTATGTTTAGATTGTTGAAGAAATTAAAGTGATTAAAATAAAACACTAATTCATATTATTGTAGTACTTGTTAGGTTGTCATATTTTCATTCCTAGACTAAATTAGTCAATCACGTTAGTCATTTTTAGTTGTATTAATTATTAGCTAGTCATATATTTCAACCCAAAACTAAATTAGTCATTCCCAGTTGGGTCGCCTAATATTGTTCATCTTTGGTAGTATTTCACTTGGAAAAGTTGTGATGACTAACTTTTTTAGTCACTTAGTCACTAATTTCTTATTTTCTACTACTGCATGGATCGATATTTTTTTAGAAGATGTTCATTGAATTAGAAATTTCTACCAAATAATAAAATAAATTAAAATCAACAATGAGACAAAAGTCAACATCAAGGCAAAAGGCCTTTGCACCAGGGGCCATTTATGCAGAAGTTGTTCTTGATGGATCATGAGGGGCTAACATGTACATGAGGGAATGAACCCTGGGGGGAGAATATCACCTCAACTTCTTTACTGAAGCTCCCATCAAGAGTCTTAAATTCTTTTATTGAAGGAATTCGACGGCAACAGTTTTATAAAAAAAAAAGCAGATATAATTTTTTCTCAAAAGTGTCATAACCAATGGAAATTTCCTTTCGTATAGAATGTATCCACTGATTCCACCAATCATAGTTGAATCCCTCTAATTTCAGTACTGGAAATTTGGTCATGTCTTCTTAATTCATTGGTTTCATTGAAAATATGTCTCTAAATTGTGAATCCAGGTCATTGCATGGACTTTTCTTTTGCCTTCAAAATATGGAATTCCTAATTTGTTGAGGTAAGGCTTGTTGGAGACCTTGTGCTATAGATCACTCCATTGTCTTTAAACTTCCTCAGAGATCATATAACTCCTTGAACAAGACATACCCTTGAAAATCTACTAGGTTAAGCTTGTGTGATTTCCAAGAATCTGTCGTTCAAATCTTTAGCAGTTCACATTCTGGATGAGGTTTGAGATCTTCATTGAGAATATGAGGTCATAAGAAGTCAGCTATAAATGCACCTATTATTTACACATTCACATCAAAATTATTGGTGAACAAACAAGCCAATAAAAAAACTACTCATGGATCTTAGGCCATTGCCTGAAGAGGTAAGTGGAGAATACCTTGATAGATTAGATGTTGAGAGCATATTTTGACATGGGAATACATCACACCTTCATGAGGAATGCAGTCTACAGTTTTAATTTTAAGAGTTTTTCATTAAAAAAGAACATTCAAGGGATTAATGGTAAAAAACACACTAGCAGTTTCAGGATCCATTTCATAGGCCCGAGAACTATTTCCTTCACTCGCATATCTGCTTCCATGTCAGATCCTTCCATTAACGATTGGGGATCCAGAGCTTATCATTTCCGTTACCCTAAATTTCCATTTAGAAACAATTTTTTGAGCTTCTTTTTTCGCCTCCAAGGAGACCCCATCTAGAGACAAAACAAAAGGAAGGGAATCTAAGAGAAAAACACAGGCATGTCTATCTGTGTCAATGTTTGTAGTCTATTTACCATTTGGATAAAAGCCCTCTAGGGTCTGCAGAACTGGCTTGACTGGGTCTGCGACACATCTCAGACCTTGGAAGTATTTCTACATGCACTTCTCCAAGTCATTGAAGTGGTCTTCGAGCTCCTTTCACTGGACACTGAAGTTTACCAGCACTAAAGAATGGGAATGTAGCTCTAGGAACTCCTTGTCGAGCCCCTACTTCTTAGATGGCACCTCATCCATGGATACTAATATCAAACTCGCTAGCGGTGAGTAAAATTGCAGTCTCGAGGTTGGTACATGAAACCCTGATGAAAATGGGCACATGAAACCTTGATGCATCTCAGAAAATGACACCCTCATGGGAATGAAAGTCATGATGCAAATCGACAGATGAAACTGTGGATGTGAATCTCCATGGAGAAAATAAAGGGTGCAAATGAAAACAACGAGCCGAAGCCCTTGCTGACCCGTGCAAACTGGAAATGAGTGCTTTGGGAGGAAACTAGAAAATTGTTGATGCCTGAGTGGATATTTTGCATGTGGATTGGTTAGCACTTGTGCCTCTTGGTATTCCCATCCAGCATTGGATGGAGCCGTGTACAGGACTAGGGTGGAGAAGGGTGGACGGGAGATATTTTGCGTGGGGCATAGCTGCATTGGCAGGAAGGTTTCCAAAACAATAAAATATATATTTTATTATTTTATGACTGTGTATTTTAAATTAATGTTTTCTATTTATGTAACAACAATAAATGTTTATTTTTTATGTTCCATATTTAATGTAAAAATAAAAATAAAAGTTTGATTTCAATCTTGTTTTTTTATTATATTGTTTAATTTAAATTATACCCAGTAGAATTAGGCACTATATCATCTCTAGGATTTTTATAATCTCTCCTTGGCTCAGGCAGCTACAACCCTATTGTTTATTGCTCTAGGTCTAGCTATGGCTCTGGTTATGGCTCGAGGTCTGGCTATGATAGCTAATGTAGCACAAACTCTAGCTCACACTCAATATACTTTTAAATTCTTTCTTTAGGATTAAGCAAGGGTTTTAAGGTGCACATTTACTAGAAAATTTGTTCTTTCAAACCCTACCCTCTGAATGTAGCTACATTCCCTTCTAATCTAAGTTGCACTATGATGTAGTGTAGTCTATGTGGGTGTGAGCCCGTCCCTGTGGTAGATTCATTATGTGTGGTAAAGTTGTATCCATATCCTAGTGAGCACTCAATAGATCTGATGAACACATACATACCACACCTATTGTGGAAGCTAGGGATTAACGGAGCAACCTTGCTCCTGAAAGAACCAATAGAGAACAACCACAAAAGCCACAAACCAAGAACATGGAAAGGTAAGATCTTTCTGGATTTTAGCCATAAATCATGAACCAAGCATGATCCATGGAAGGCCAAAAGCATTTTGACTTCCAAAGGAACCATGGAGAGGAAATACGACCATAGTAAGAACCACATTGTTATGTGAATATAGGAAGCCATGGAGGCTTTTACCTTTACCTTTTGTACATAGGAATCAAACATTCCATATGTATGTGGGCCAGTACTAAAGAAAATCATGGAGCTACAGTCTCTATGTATGGCTTTTCACTATGTAGTTTTTGACCTAAATTTATGGCCTAGATCTCGGATACTGTATCTCCTAGTTTTCCCTTAGTTGTTAGAGTGAGTACCTAACTACTTAACGGAACCAAAAACATTCTTCCACTAGACTCATACGTTCCCATAATAGCTAGACCTTACAAAATTAGCCTTAAGTGCACAACTTGAATTTCGAAGTAATTTCACCATGTTCATTTGTTTATTGGACCACATATTCAAAACCTTACCTGTTCAAGAGGGGTATGTGGTCTCTTAGGCACCCACCCATTCCCCAAGACCTCCCGTGGCCTGCTCTAGGTCAATACCGATTCCATATGAGTCTCTACAACCACTGATAGGAGTTCCGCTTCCACAATGCCTCATCCAAAGTGTAACGTACTAGACACAATATCCATGTCCTCACCATGTTACATTTGGTTGTGATAGACATATCCCCAAAACTTTCTTAGTGCTCGAGATCTCCCGCATGAGTAGGTTTTCCACAAAGAGTGTCTAGGTAGGCCTAAGCTTCGGTTCTTCTCATAAGGGAACACCAAGAGGAGGTTTCAAAACACCAATACTTATTGTAAGTTGTCGAGACCCCCTCCTCCCATACAACAAGTAGGCCATCTTTTAGCACCTTGATTCGAGCTAACTAATACAAATCAATTTAGTTGGGTTAGTCCATCCATCTCCAAATCCCCATCCTAAACTCTAGATTTTACTATTTTGATGAGGTCTATGCTCTAGATCTAATCACCATTCTATCTAATCGAAAGGGAATAATGGAAAATATCCAAATATTTTTATGTATATTTTTCTCCTATTCTCATGGTTACTGATGAAGGGAGACTAAACTATGTCAATTTGATTGTTCTGAGGAAATTATGACATCATCGAGAAGGTCTATTTAGGATTCAGGTTCTTACAAGGCAAGGATGAATGAATTTGTGGTAATCAATTAGGTGTTACCAGCAACATGAGAGTCTGTGTTGGTAAGTGGCCATATCCCCATTGTGAGCACTATGATGAGGTAAGCCCTAATTCTATAGTCTGAGATGAATCACATTCTTCATAGGATGATTAAAGTGGAGATAATTTTCTATGAACATGTTAATTCTTTCAATGATTCCTTTAATTAGAGATGAAGTTCAACCAATAGGGGATGAGTTTCAATAACCCAAATAGCATGAGTTGGTTGGTATTGACCAAGATAGAGGCGAAACATCAACACCTGAAATGCTATATCCATTGGCAACTGATTGTACAATAAGTAAGGTCGTGTGTCTAGATGAGATTCCACAACCGCTGATAGGAGAGGTTCCAATAAGCAAGCAATAGAGTTATTTAGGATTCAGGTCCCCATGTGCCTGAGTGTAAGGCGTTTGCATGAGCCTGTGGAGATCCCCATCGAGGACATAGTTTTCACCAATATTTTCATGAACGAGATTGGGGAGGTTAAACCACATAGGTATTTTGTTTGCACTATCAAGTAGGACTATTAGGTAGTTATGTTAGGTCAATAACCATTAGGCCATAAGTGATCAATATCCCCTTGGCTTTCTTCGAGGTCGAGTGAGTCAGAACTTTTCTATATGTTTGTCTAGATAGATAAATTTGTTTTTCCCCATGAAGTTAGTGAGGTTCAAAAACCAAATGGGATACCCTTTTAGTAACCGCATAGTTGATGAGGTGGTTAAACTGAACTATCCACCATGAAACGACACCACCATGAGAGCAGGTATGGTTGAGAGATATGTAAACAACAATTCCTTCCTACCTACTATTATGGTCTATTATACAAACCCCTTCTTCCTTGTAAATAGATAGCATGATAGTTACTTGAGCAAATCCCTCTCATTTAACATTTTTCCATAGTGTCAAAACCTAATTTTGAGTGGTTCAATGAGGAAATCCCACATTGGCGATATCAAATGGGAAAATTGGCATTTGTAATTGTTTCCATAATAGTGGGAGGATGCCATCAATTGAGCGGCTTGATGAAACTTGCATCGAGACGTTGAAATTTCCCCATCCAATTATGATGGTCCACAACCAAAATGTGAACCCATCCTTCCTTCCTTACTTCCAGCTATAGGGTTTCAACCTGTCAAGTGTTATATGGAGGGAGGTCAGAGGATTTTCACAACCATTAAGGGTTTCCTGTTGATTTATGAGGGCTTCACCCCATGTTAAGGTGTGTATCTATGCAAGAGGAGGGTTTCAAACCCCTTTAATGTGTCTATGTGCCATATGATATTATTCTTCTTCATACTCTACACATCAAAGCCAATTTACATCGCTGATAAGTATCTCCTTGGCCTAGTATTATATACATATTTGGGCACTGAAACCCCAATCATATATGTCGATAAACCAAGGGCTCTTTAACCCCTAAATTTTTTTTTTCATACCCTAAAGGATCATGTCAATTGATTACATTATTTCCCAGAAGTTCCACCCAAAAAAACCACTCAAAACTGGCCAAAACTGGACCATATTGACTGCTCCATGGTCAAGGTGTGACGAATACTGGCTGCAACACTAGCCAGGTACGATGCATACTGAAAGAGCCTTCTTTGGGGTGTGATGAGCGAGAAGAGACCAATGGCAGAGACAGTTTTCTAGGTGGATGCTCATAGAATCTTCTAGAAACTTCTCCCGTGACACTTGCCTCTCTCCATTCGCCCAGGGATGAGTAAGAGATCAATGAAATCTCCAAGTGGAACCAAGAATTATTAGTGGAATGACACTAATAAAAAACCCAGAGCTGACTCACCCCCTTGAAAGAAATCTATATATGGATCCCTCATCTGAGAGATCTAGAGGCTGGCATTTTGTAATTTGTAAGGAAATGCTATTGGTTTCTCTTTGAGAAGGAACATTGTATTGCTCGGTGATCTTGCTTTTCATGAGGTGAAGAGGGCTTTGATTCTGGGAGGATGATGCTGGATGAGACAGCTAGGTTGTAATCCTCTCTTCTACTATTAATAAAGTTATTTGAGTTTTCCTCCATATAATCGTATATTTGTGAATCTTGTTATTTGTGAATGCAATCTTATGGTCAATGTATTTCTCATTCTGCATTGTTTATGATATTCTAGACCGAGGTGCTTTGGTGGTGTTTTGTTGCTTTGCCTCTATAGGTATTCTCTAAAGCAAGACAAGTAGGAGAGGGGTGGAAAGCTCTATGAAGGGAGAGAGGAAACAAGCAAGGAGCCAAGCGGAAGATTCAGGTTGGTACTCCTTGCTTCTCTCTTATCTATCATACATAAAGGAAATCACAATTTGCTTTGATTATTTGTTTCTAAGATGGCTAGCCATCTTAGTGGGACTAGTAGTTTGAAAACACACTAGTTTTCTCGGGAAAAAAATGGCAACCATACTGGGGAATGATTAGTTAGTTAGTTTGTTATTTTTGTTTTCTTTTTAAACTACAGATGGAGCCTCAAGTTAGCCAGCTAGCCTTCGAACTGCTCTTGCTATGCAAGTGAAAAGTAGATGAATGCTGCTTCAATCAATCTCTGGGTTGGTTTATGAACTAAACATATGACTTGCAAACATCCTAAGTTCTCTTGTGGTAGCTCAATAACCTCCCAAGATCATACCCCTGTACTTTTCTTTTACTGTCTGTCATAGCTTAGCTGAAATAACTAAACTTAGCTGCAAATTTTGAGCAAAATCCCAACTTAGTTTTGCTTCCTAGCCCATCGCACTGTCTGTAACTGGTAGCCTGTATGCATCGCACCTCCCGTGTGTTGCAGGTGAGATGCATCCCTATTTCCCTTAAGGACAGGTGTGATGATTGAGTGATACTCTTTCCCTCTTTGGAACTTGGTTTTTTCCTCCTTATTTTCAGCTCTATTTAGTAGTTTTGTTGCATATGATCAGTATCTCATTGCTAAAGCCTTCCTCCTTTACGTTATTCAGCCTCCATTGATTAGGATTTGTAAATGTTTTTTTATGTATTTTTCATCATTTACAGTCCTTCTTTGTCAAGAGTAGCTTAATCGAACTGTTGTTTTTTTATTCGAAAGTGTCGTAACTACCATTTTGAGTCAAGGAGAAGAGTGTTGTAAAGTCTTCCTGCTCTAGATAGTTTATTGTACTTTTTTTCATTGCATTTGATTTGAATTGTCAATATTTGAAGTGTCGAAAGTAGTTTTCCTTTTGAAATAGAAAGTGTCGTTTTAGTCTTCCTTTCATTTTGAAAAGAAATTGTTGAAATGTCGATTTGAAGAAAATAGTTCAGATCTGTACTTAGTTTTCCTTTTTGGCATTCTCACATTAAGGAAATAGAAAAACAAATACATGCATGTGCATTTGCATTTAGACTGCATGCAGAAAATGATTTAGGAAAAGTGCATCTAGTGTGTGCTCTCTGTTGAAAGAATCGGTATCTTCTTTCCTTAGTAGCTAGGATTTTCATTGCTAAAAGAAAATAAACAACTATTTATCATTTTAGATTGCATATTTAGGAATTTTACATCTACATCACGCAGTGAACCTTGAAAGACAAGTTTCTAAAATGATCAACTCTAAAATAAATCTCAATGAACATAAATACTCTTTGGAACTAACGCAACACATCTAAAAGTCTAGGTTAGAGACGTGTTCTGACGTCATAAAACCCGGTAACTATCATTTTCATTAAAGGTTGGGTGATTCCTCTTTGGTACGACAAGTGCCAATACGGACTTGTGCACACTGTACCATCGAGTATATATTGGTAGACCACAATAGGCTGATATCCTTTATCCTTAGGAAGTCGTGTCTGCGCCATATCGATTAGAATGCACTAAACACAACATTCAGGAAGATTGACTACCATACGTAAAGTCTTTGGTAATTTCTCCTTAATTTACCACCAAGGTGTATATTGCAGTTTTGCGATTGGTTTAGTAATCCTTCTATCTAGATTTCCAGAGTAGTCACTTTCGTTCCTTTTCGACTTCCTAAAAGAAAAGGTCCATCTAAGAACTTGTCACTTCAATCTCATTAAAAATCGAAGGCGACTAGAGTCATCTTTAGCTTTTTCTCGACTCTTAAAGTTTGGAAAGCAAAGTTGTGTCAAAGCATCATAAAATTTATTTAATACGGAATAACATCCCTTTTCCTTCATTGATCTTAGTGGTGGGCCCTAGTATTGTAGCAATAATGCTGCAACTCCTAGGGCTCCCTTCCTTACTTTTATCAACCCGGTAGTTCGTAACAAACTTGGAAGCGACGATGCTATATGCACAAGTACTAGCTCTTGCCGCAACTATCACTTGATCAGCTGGTACAAGTCCACTGGGATCTTAATCCAACTTCTATGAGCTCTTAGAAGAAGCTTTTAACTGTGATGGATGAAAGCTAACTTAAAAGAGGCTAGTCTACTTGCAGAAAGAAGCTGAAAGCTAAAAGGAAATGCAAACCCTAGCAAACCCTAGTCTAACTGACTAACCCTATTGGTGCAAGAAAAGAGATGAAAGTAGTGGAAATAGATGCCATTGACTTTTAGAAAGGTAAAATGCATGTGACTAAACTACTTCTACAATAAAATCTGGAAAAAAACATCTTTTTGCATTTCTGAGTAATTTTATAGAATTATTATGCATGTGCTTTAACTATTTTTTACTGTGCAGAGGTTGATTGGCGAAAGGAAATGCTTGTAGGAGGCTAGGAAGGTGAGAAGATGGCCGAAGGGGTCCCTAGCACCCTTCCAGAGAGTTTCACAATGATCAGATCTCAAGAAACTGCTTTCGTGAGCTTCTGTAGGAAGTCTGCAGGGGTTCTACATGATGTACTGTAGCTTCTACAGGATGTTCTGTAGCTTCTACAGGAAGATCCGAAAGAGGATTTTGGAGGGTTGAAGGTGGAAAAATGGTGAAGAAGTGGGTTTGGAGGTGAGATAAGGGTGTGAGGAGGTCTAGGACTTGGTGAATGAGGATGAGGAGTGGTTAAGACGATCGGATTTGGTTCAAGGATGGAGGGAGAAATGTTGCATAAAAATGTAGAAATTAGGTCAAATTGGAAAAGTGTGGAAAATGAAGGGAAGGAATCTAGAATTTGGGGTTGGAACAGGTTGTGTGATGAATGAAGGATAGACAGAGAGGTATTACAGATGCTCTGCACACTATTTGTCAAAACTGATTCAAGAAAGACTAGAAAAACAAAGATCTAGCTATTTTGACCTACTTTGACCTACAAACCAGAAATATGATGAACAAAAGTTTATTGGTAGAAGATCATGCAAGACAATTATGGAAACCTAAGCAAGAACAGATCTAAATATGTAAGCGTAACTGGTATCAACTTTTCCATCTAAAAGTCCAACACTTGCAATTGCATTGAAAAGCAAAACAATGTTTTTGTGGCAGCAAGTATGCCTTGGTCTCAGCTCATCGTCCCAAGGAGAGAGAGGTGAGATCAAGGGTTGCTTGATGGCCTTTTCTGAAGATCTTTTATGTACTCAAACTATCAAATCAACCTGAAGCATGAAAAGCTATTTTAATCATCAAAAGCAAGCTAAGTAACAAAACAAGATTTTAACCTAAATAACAGATTTTATTCTAAGAATGCAGCAAAGACACATAAAAGTATACAAAGGAGGTAGTAGGGACTTGGGTTGGGCCCGACCCCAAGAGCTACAGCCTCGTAAGAAAGATTAGAGCTGGTGCAAAGCTGGATTCATCTTTATTGATCAAAAAATAATAGTTACATCCCAAAAACTGTTTACAAGAAAAAGCTTGAAAATGTACTAAAATGTAGAGCTAACCTAGTGGCTAAAATCTAACTAACATTTGACTGAATCCTGCCTAAAAACTGACTAAAATCAAAATAAAAGCTGACTAATTGAGATGAGACCCTAGGCCTTCTTATTTATACAAATTGAGGACCGCAACGGTCCTCCTAAACTTTAGGAACTCGGCTGCCAAAACTTGTAGTTAACAACAACTTTACTAGCCCTTGCTCGGCTTCCCTTGTGATAATCGATGTGGTGGCCCTTGAACTCCGAGTTGCTGGTGGATAATTCGAGGTAAGGGCTCATAAATGAAGGGGACACCTTCCTACAAATCCTCTCCCTTGTTCTTCCACGAATTTGGCTACCAAGTGCTCATTGAAACCTTTGATTTTGTCTCAAAATTGACCAAAAAATTGCATAATGCACACATTAGACTTGTTGGCATAATGACTAACTGAATTCACTCTATTAGCATAAATATAATAAAAAAATGCAATAAACTAATGAGAATGCTGGATTAAGTTGAATTAGGAGGCTAAATGAGCCCATATAATTACCCATTTTTGGGGCTCATCATGACCCTGCTACTGAAATTGTTGCTCATCCTCTGAGCAACTAATCTATCTCTTCATCTTTGATCACCCTGGTGGCCTCCTTATCATCGCAAGCTTCTGATGTGGTGTACTCATGTGTGCCATAAAATTTTGCCTTTTTTTTCGATGTCCTTCCACTGCTCCTCTTATTCTGCTTGTTTGAATTCTTGTGCTTTTCTTGGCCTTTAAATATATGGAGGCCTGCTTTTTTTCTTTTTGTTTTGTAGGTGTGCTTAAGGTAGCAAGCACAGTTGCTGCCTCCCTTACCAATACCTCAGGTGATTTCTCCTCTTGCTGTTCTCTTTCCTTGCTTCCTGTAGAAATCCCTGTGTCAATTGTTTCTATGTATGTTGCTGAGATCTCAAGGTGTGTCTATTCTTTCTCTTGATATGTGTCTGCCTTGACTGTTGCAGCCTTCTTTTGGGCTTTCTTGGCTTTTTTCTTGCCAACCTTTGTCCTTTTTTCTTTACTGTTTATGCAGTTGTTTCTGTCTCTGTTTTAGGCTCAACAGTCTGGCCCATTTCCCCTTTTTCTTTCTGTTCTTTCTATACTTGAATGTCCTGTGTTCCTTTACCATTGGTTTTCTCACCTTCTTCAGTGTGTTCTCCCCTTGTGAATCCTCCTGGCATGGTGAGAGTGCTCTTTTTATGTTTTAATCAGAAAAGGAAATGCTCAGACAACCAAATAGTCAATCTAAAATAGAGGATAGTTGAAATTGGTTTCCCCTGAACCCAAGAAGGAATTTCTCATGTGTCTAATATCAACTAGCAACAATTCCTTTGTTTTAAGACTACTGTCACCCAAAACTCGGTTGTTTGTTTATGAAAGGAAGAATTTTGTTTCTACAGACAGAGGACAAAGATCAAGTTTTCTTCTCAACACATAGACAGATATGAAAATTCAAAATTTTCATACACAGGTTGGCCTTCACAGTTGCATATATATTCCCTACAGGAGAATTTTTTTTAAAGAGGAAACGTGGAGGAGAATTTTGATGCAGAAAAACTGGGACACTCAGTGCAATACACAGGCAAACATTTTACTTCCAATACACAGGCAGATTTTTCCCTGATTTTCCAATCTGATGCCGTTCAATTCACCACCTTACACAAACACATCATGCATAGAGGAGTTTTTTTAGCCTACCTCATTTGGAGCTCCAAATTTGACGAAAAATCCTAGGTTTTCCCGCTCCGGAAAGCTGTGCAGTCTTTCCTGTAGAAGCCTTCTTGTAGAAGGCTCTCGTTTCCTGTAGAACAAAACTGCGCTTCCAGTAGAGCCCGATAGGAGGGAGATTTAAAAAGAATAGGAAGAGCTCTCAAAAAATCAGGCAGAAATCTTGCAGAGGACCATTGGTTAGCTACTCTGGAAGTGGTAGACACATACTCCAGTTGGGGACGTCGTGAAGGCACAATGAACAAAGAGTGGTGAATGTGTTAACTGAGCTATCCTTTAACTGCTGGCATGATTCATGGTGAGGAGATGAGGTGGAAGAAATGTGCGTGGGCCCCATGCAAAATGCAGTGCTATGATGAAACTTCATATTTTCTACCTGTTAATCACTTGACATCATGTGTGCTGAAGTTCAGAACAACTGCCACTACCTGTTTCGTTTTTAATTTCTTGTGAGTTGACTAGACACGTGCACTGGGTGATCTTCGGATGAGTGCAATCGAAATAGCTGAGGGTGTCAGGTTAACTCGCTAGCTTTCTGGCTTAATCCAACCATTTCATTCATTCATGAAGTTCTTAAATTACATTCATGCAGTAGAGGAATGGGTTTAGTCACTTGGAAGTCGAATGCATTTGCTGTGAGATGCTATGGCCTTTCCTTCTGCTGCATGCCTTTGTTTCTATGGATGCATGCTGGTTTGGTTGCTGATACGTGGCTATTTTCCTTGTGCAGGTATCCTCTGGTTGGATCTAAGCTGCAGGAGTATGTTTCAACATTTAGATTTGCACCCTCATGCTGCTGATGCTGGATTTTTGCAGGACAACAACTTGTTTTCTCCATAGCTCCCAAAAGATAGATCGGATTGACTTGAAACTTTTTGAGCATGTTTCTATCATCATTATGCACCTCCCATAGCCAAATTGTGTTCAATGGATCCAAAGATTTTGCGAAAAATTAAAAATGGCTGAAGGTAACATAGGTCAATTTCTCAAAAACCGTGCAGTAGAATTGGCTGAAACTTCTTGGGCAGGTTACTATCACCCATATGCATCTCCCTATGAAACAGGTTTTGAAATGGATGCACAAATATGGAGAAAATACAAAAATGGCTGAAGGTGATGGACGCTGATTTCTTGGAAACCGTGCACTAGAATCGGCTGAAATTGCTTGGGCATGTTGCCATCATCCCTATACAAGTCCCCATAAAACAATTTTGTAAATGGATGTACGGTTTTCAAGTTAGGGAAAAAAAAATTTCTGCTCTATGTATTTTTGTATCAGAGCATTCTGCAGTTTTTGCACAGTAAGAAAAAATGAGCTTGGGCTATAATGCAGACTTGGAATTGATGGGAAAGAGGTTTTAAGATTGCAAGATGATTTATGAATCCTTTATGAAGCTTCCATGTTCGCCAAACTGCTTTTTAAAATCCATTTCCAACCTTCTATAATTTCTACAGGAACTTCCTGTAGAAAACACAGTTTTCATAAAAGAAGCACGACGAGGTGGAAAAAATGATGGAGAAGGGTGAGGGATGGAAAAAGGGATTTTTACGGGCCTCATGGATAGATTCCCAACCTTTAGGTCCTCTTCAGAGATCAATTTTGGCTTGTTTGTAGGCTTCCTGTAAAAGACACAGAACTTCCTGTAAAAGACACAAAACTTCATGTAGAAGGTGAAATCTCAGTCTGAATGGGACCAAATCTTGGGAAAGGGTGGTGGTCATGGAGAAGTAGATTGTGAGGGATGCTGGAAGCCTGGTGCTGACCTCTATCCTTGTTTTTTGTGATCCTCCTAACCTGTAATATCCTTCCTGCACCCTGCAATTATTCAACATAAATTAGGTTTATTTTTCTTTTTCTCTTTTCTTCTTTCTTTTTCTCCTTTTTTTCAAAAACAGCTAGGGTGCCTCATGGAGGTTTTCACCCTAATTGCCTATTTCTATTTTTCTTGTGTAGGTATCCTCTGGTTGGATCTAAGCTGCAGGAGTATGTTTCAACATTTAGATTTGCACCCTCATGCTGCTGATGCTGGATTTTTGCAGGACAACAACTTGTTTTCTCCATAGCTCCCAAAAGATAGATCAGATTGACTTGAAACTTTTTGAGCATGTTTCTATCATCATTATGCACCTCCCATAGCCAAATTGTGTTCAATGGATCCACAAA
The DNA here is from genome assembly GCA_000404065.3 of Pinus taeda. Lineage (NCBI taxonomy): Eukaryota > Viridiplantae > Streptophyta > Pinopsida > Pinales > Pinaceae > Pinus > Pinus taeda. The sequence goes on from APFE030407661.1 coordinate 41,872, forward strand.
TTTTGCGAAAAATTGAAAATGGCTGAAGGTGACAGAGGTCAATTTCTCGAAAACCGTGCAGTAGAATTGGCTGAAACTTCTTGGGCAGGTTACTATCACCCATATGCATCTCCCTATGAAACATGTTTTGAAATGGATGCACAAATATGGAGAAAATACAAAAATGGCTGAAGGTGATGGATGCTGATTTCTTGGAAACCGTGCACTAGAATCGGCTGAAATTGCTTGGGCATGTTGCCATCATCCCTATACAACTCCCCATAAACAGTTTTGTAAATGGATGCACGGTTTTCAAGTTAGGGAAAAAAAAATTCTGCTCTATGTATTTTTGTATCAGAGCATTCTGCAGTTTTTGCACAGTAAGAAAAAATGAGCTTGGGCTATAATGCAGACTTGGAATTGATGGGAAAGAGGTTTTAAGATTGCAAGATGATTTAGGAATCCTTTATGAAGCTTCCATGTTCGCCAAACTGCTTTATAAAATCCATTTCCAACCTTCTATAATTTCTACAGGAACTTCCTGTAGAAAACACAGTTTTCATAAAAGAAGCACGACGAGGTGGAAAAAATGATGGAGAAGGGTGATGGATGGAAACAGGGATGTTTACGGGCCTCATGGATAGATTCCCAACCTTTAGGTCCTCTTCAGAGATCAATTTTGGCTTGTTTGTAGGCTTCCTGTAAAAGACACAGAACTTCCTGTAAAAGACACAAAACTTCATGTAGAAGGTGAAATCTCAGTCTGAATGGGACCAAATCTTGGGAAAGGGTGGTGGTCATGGAGAAGTAGATTGTGAGGGATGCTGGAAGCTTGGTGCTGACCTTTATCCTTGTTTTTTGTGATCCTCCTAAACTGTAATATCCTTCCTGCACCCTGCAATTATTCAACATAAATTAGGTTTATTTTTCTTTTTCTCTTTTCTTCTTTTTTTTTCTCCTTTGTTTTAAAAACAGCTAGGGCGCCTCATGGAGGTTTTCACCCTAATTGCCTACCCTGGGTGCCTCCAAGGGAGGCTTTCACCCAGGGATCTTATTCTCTTTTTCTTTTGTTTTCTTTCTATCCCATTGACTGCCTCATGGAGGTTTTCAATCAATGAGCCAATCTGAGGCGCCTCCGAGGAGGCTTTCACCTTAGATTTTTTTTTCCTCTTATTTTCATTTTTTTTTT
>APFE030407661.1:43135-63748 GCA_000404065.3 Pinus taeda
CTACCCTACCCTACTTGAAAAACAAAATCATTTTCAAGTATAAGAATACTTCCAATGGAGCCATGTGCAAATCAAGATTAGAGACAAAATGATGTGGAGGCTTGAAATGCATGCTTTGACAGGTATCCGGATTTTAGAGACCAAATGATTTGACTTTGAAGGGATCAAACATAGTTGAGGAAGAGAGTACTGCTACAACTTAGTGACCGTCTAGAACCATTTCTCAATATAGCTATGATATCCTTGGTCCTTCTGCTGATCTGGATTATTCTTCATGTCATCTTCTACCATGACCTTCTCATCTTCCTCTTTTTGCTGAATTTTCTCTTGAATACATGGAAGATTTGATGGTAACCATGAGGGAGGTCTCTTGATCTCTGATTCTGATGTCTTCTCTTCATCAAGTGCAGCCCATGGTCCTTTGATCTTCTCTTTTGAATCTTCTTTTGCTGGATGTGGTCCTTCAATACTGTCAATATAATCTATGTTTTGAAATACTCTTCCTGAGCTATGATGAACATCATTGAGCTCAAGAGGAGTTTTTTGGACATTTTGTGCCTCAGCATTGTAATTGAGTTGAGCTACTCCAATGTGCGGGTTTGGAAATGGTGGTACAGGTAGTTGAGTGGGGGTGTATTTTTGAGATGGATGTGGATGGGGCTGTGGTTGGGCAGGTGGCTTCCCACTATATACTTGCTGAGCCTACTTGTTATTTAGGTTCGAGTTTGGTTGAGCGGGCATTTGGGGTTGCCTTGGTGGAGCAGGAGGCGACGGTTGTGGTTGAGTAGGTGGTGGAGGAAAAGGAGCAGGAGGAGTGTTGTACTGGGGCCACCACCCTTGATGAGGTGCATTCCATTGAGGCTGTGACTGAGCGTAGGGGTGAAATAGATGAGCAACTGGTTGGGCATAATATGGAGATGTGAACGACCAAGGAGGAGGTGTGGACCAGGAAGGGTGGGCAAGGGGACCCCAAGAAGGCATGAAAGTGGGTTGATAATGGTCGTAATAGGTATGGGATGTCCCTTGCATTCCCTGTTGGTAAGGTATGGGTCCATGTGGCCTCCTTTTGTTCATATAATAGAGTGGTTCAGTGGCTCCTTTAGCCCTCTGATATGCAACTTTGATTTTGGGTAAGGAAGGGCACTGATCTGTAGGATGGTCTTTTTCACAGACAAAACACACTTCTATGGAGTGCAATGGACATTCATTCCTAGGATGCTTTCTAGTGAACCAGGGACAAAAGATGGCCAAAGCCCTCTTGGCTTCCTCTTGCTTCCTTTCGATCTGTAAGGTATCCAGTTGCATGGCAAGAAACTGCCTCATCTCACTCTTGAAATCTTCCATCTGATTTGCAAATTCATTTTTGGATAAGGTACTGCTCCCAACATTTCTGCTTGTAGGCATTTTCTCAAGAGGAATGCTTTCTTCTTCTTCTCCCCTAGAGGTTCTTCAAATACGTCTTGCTATCCACCTAGGGGTTCTTCTTAATCACAACCATCGAAGAAGAGAGAAGGTTGGTTGTGTGAAGGAGTGGGGTGTTGTGCAAACATTTTTCTTAATTATGTCTACTCCTACAAGGTGTGAAAGGAAATCTTTTTTGTTGATTTTTGTTTTTTCTGCTTGTACCTGCAAAAACTAAAATAGATCGAACTGCAACTAACTAAAATCTATCTTGCTGAAATGAAAATGCAGAATTGAAATGAAAGCAGGAACGGAATTATCTATTTTGCTAAAATGAAATTTCAGGAATTTGCAGAATTGAAAAGCTAATCTATGCTTGCAGAATTGAAATTGCGGAATTGAAATGCTAATCTTTGCCTGCAGAAATGAAATTGCGGAATTGAAATGTTATTCTATGAAAGTAGGAAATGTCTACTCTACTTTTGTGGAAATGAAATTGTAGAATGGAAATGAAACAACTACTCTACTCTTGCTGAAATAAACTACTTAGCAGAAGGTTGTAGTAGAAAATAGAAGAAAGCAGCAATCACCAATACTCTGACGCTTCCCCAGCAACGGCGCCAAAAAGATAGTGGGCCCCAATATTGTAGCAATAATGCTAAACTCCTAGGGCTCCCTTCTTTACTTTTATCAACCCAGTAGTTCGTAACAAACTTGGAAGCAATGGTGCTATATGCACAAGTACTAGCTCTTTCTGCGGCTGTCACTTGATCAACTGGCACAAGTCAACTAGGAGCTTAAGCCAACTTCTATGAGCTCCTAGAAGAAGCTTTTAACTGTGATGGATGAAAGCTAACTCAAAAGAGGCTAGTCTACTTGCAGAGAGAAGCTGAAAGCAGAAAGGAAATGCAAACCCTAGCAGACCCTAGTCTAACTGACTAACCCTACTGGTGCAAGAAAAGAGATGAAAGCAATGGAAATGGATGCCATTGACTTTTAGAAAGGTAAAATGCATGTGACTAAGCTACTTCTACAATAAAATCTAGAAAAAAACATCCTTTTGCATTTTTGAGTAATTTTACAGAATTATTATGCATGTGCTTTAACTATTTTTTACTATGCAGAGGTTGATTGGTGAAAGGAAATGCTTGCAAGAGGTTGGGAAGGTGAGATGATGGCCTAAGGGGTACCTAGCACCCTTCTAGAGAGTTTCACAATGATCAGATCTCAAGAAACCACTTTCATGAGCTTCTACAGGAAGTTTGCAGGGGTTCCACAGGATGTACTATAGCTCCTACAGGATGTTCTGTAGCTTCTACAGGATGTTCTACAGGAAGATCTGAAAGAGGATTTTGGAGGGTTGATGGTGGAAAAAAGGTGAAGAATTTGGTATGGAGGTGAGATAAGGGTGTGAGGAGGTCTAGGACTTGGTGAATAAAGATGAGGAGTGGTTAAGGCGATCGGATTTGGTTCAAGGATGGAGGGAGAAATGTTGCATAAAAATGTAGAAATTAGGTCAAATTGGAAAAGTGTGGCAAATGAAGGGAAGGAATCCAGAATTTGGGGTTGGAGCAGGTTGTGTGATGAAGGAAGGATAGACAGGGAGGTATTAGAGATGCTCTACACACTATTTCTCAAAACTGAACGAAGAAAGACTAGAAAAATAGAGATTTACCTATTTTGACTTACATTGACCTACAAACCAGAAATATGATGAACAGAAGTTTATTGGCAGAAAATCATGCAAGACAATATGGAAACCTAAGCAAGAATAGATCTAAATATGCAAGCATATCTTGTATCAACTTTTCCATCTAAAAATCCAACACTTGCAATTGCATTGAGAAGCAAAACAATGTTTTTGTGGCAGCAAGTATGCCTTGGTCTCAGCTCATGGTCCCAAGGAGGGAGAGGTGAGATCAAGGGTTGCTTGATGGCCTTTTCTGAAGATCTTTTCTGTACTCAAACTATCAAATCAACTAGAAGCATGAAAAACTATTTTAATCATCAAAAGCAACCTAAGTAACAAAACAAGGTTTTAACCTAAATAACGGATTTTATTCTAAGAATGCAGCAAAGACACATAAAAGTATACAAAGGAGGTACTGGGCAGTTGGGTTGGGCCCAACCCCAAGAGCTACAGCCTCCTAAGAAAGATTAGAGCTGGTGCAAAGATGGATTCATCTTTATTGATAAAAAAATAATAGTTACATCACAGAAACTGTCTACAAGAAAAAGCTTGAAAATGTGTTGAAATGCAGAGCTAACCTACTGGCTAAAATCTAACTAACATCTGACTAACTCCTTCCTAAAAACTGACTAAAATCAAACTAAAAACTAACTAACTGAGCTGAGGCCCTAGGCCTTCTTATTTATACAAATTTAGGACCCCAACAGTCCTCCTAAACTTTAGGAACTCGGCTGCCAAAACTTGCAGTTAACAACAACTTTACTAGCCCTTGCTCGGTTGCCCTTGTGATAATCGATGTGGTGGCCCTTGAACTTCGAGTTGCTGGAGAATTCGAGGTAAGGGCTCATATATTAAGGGGACACCTTCCTACAAATCCTCTCCCTTGTTCTTCCACGAATTTGGCTGCCAAGTGCTCATTAAAACCTTTGATTTTGTCTCAAAATTGACCAAAAAACTGCATAACACACACATTAGACTTGTTGGCATAATGACTAACCCAATTCACACTATTAGCATAAATATAATAAAAAACATGCAATAAACTAATGAGAATGTTGGATTAAGTTGAATTAGGAGGCTAAATGAGCCCATATAATTACCCATTTTTGCGGCTCATCACTTAGGTTGAGATAATGGAGTCCACCAATCAAGGGATCCGTCTTGGGGGGAATCCTAGTCCTTTCTCTTTGTGGGGAGATATTGGTGCTCCATATATGGATACATTGGCCCTTCTGGGAATCATAATTGGCCTCCCAGTATGGCTATTCTCAACCTCCATCCTTCAAAACAACGTAATTCCTTAGCAATCGAATCAGCAACCAAATGATACTGAAGTTGTCCCTTCATCTTCTACTTCGTTTGTTTCTCCCTCTCCTTCTTCCTCTTCGCTTGGTGAAACTAGTGATACTAAAAACCATGTAACTAAGAAGAAGAAGAAAGGGAAGGAGAAGAAGAAGAAGAAGTCAGTCAAGCAAGGGGGCAACCATGCATCTTCCGGCGAAAATCCACGCACTGAACTTTCCAAACCCAGATCTCCATGAATATTTTGCAAAGGAAACCATTTTCATCAAGATCGTCCTTGCATTTCATGGATCTTGAGAGAATGGTCTCCCCGTTTGCACCATCTGGTGTCATCAGCCTCTGTCGATCATGTTGACAACACACCATCAACTAGTGAAAATGAAGTTAATGTACAAAAAGGAAAGTTCAGATTTCCACGTAGTTTCTGTGAAGGTGAACATGCCCTTCAGCATTTTCCTTTTCTAAATGAAGCCAAAAGTGTCTTGGATAACCATCCTCCTTCACCACAGTGACTTTCACCTTGATACAAGAAACTCTTACCAAGTCCATCGCTAGTTGAAAATGTGACTGACATAACTCAATTATCAGTCGAAATGCCTATCATTGAAAGTAAACCTTCTGAGTCCATACTGGACCAAAGTCAACAGGTCAAGATGACAGTCGACCTAGTCTTGCCGTTAGAAGGTCCAACTTCAAATGATACAATTTCCAAAGAGAATGAGAATGGCACCATCCAAATTCTTTTTGTTAATACAGAGTCAGATGAACTTGGGGCCAATCCACCTGTTTCTTTACAACAAGAGGAAAGCTCCCCAGTTCAGGAGGTTCATCCAGTCATTTATCTGGTACCTCCTCTGAGCAGTCTAGTTGTTTCCTTCAATTGGAATCAACTAGCAAGACCTTGCCTTCCATCTAGTGTACCATTCCGGATCATAGTACAAGTTTACAAAATGATCGTGTTTGGCACTATCATAGATGAAGGGGATTTAGTAAGTATCCTTTCCTCAACTGCTTGGAAAGCGCTCGGTTCGCCATGTTTCTGCCTAAGAATCAAAATTTGTCAGGATTTAAGAAAGGAACCAGTCAATTGTTAGGGATCCTTTCGAAGTTACCGATAACTTTGGAAAGGAAAATTGTTCACTTGAATGTGATGGTAGTCCAAGGACCATTAGATTACAATCTACTTCTTCGACGTGACTATATATAGCACATGGAATCTATTGTTTCCACACTCTTTCAAGTAATGTGTTTCCCAAATGAAGGTAGAATGGTACAACTTATTGACCAGCTTTAATTTCCCTGTCCAAACATAGCTACAAGTCAAACATAATCCCTAAATGGTCTCTTTGCATCAAGAATGTCTCTTCAACCTTCATTTCATCCACCTAATTACCGCGAGGAGTTCGGTGAATGTCATGAAGTTTAGGGGGCATGCACCCTAGTCTGCTACAACAGACAAACCCAGCTGAAAAGATAGATTTCCTTGTAGGTTATATGATTGGTATGAAACACCATTTTCTTGTAGGATTTGGGATCGGTCTAAAACATTTATTTCCTAGTAGGTTATGTGATTGGAAGCTCACACCATTCACCTTTGTCTATGGCCAGAGCCAACGAAATGTTTTTTGTCTAGCCACAGACATAAACGATCCTCCCTAACTACAAGGATTTCCATACGGGAACTTGGAAACTCTCCTTTTCTTCATACCTAGGGGCATGCAACCCTTTTTATGCAAGCAAAAGATGACCAATTTCATTTTTTAGACTTTTGGCATTTTTTAGCTTTCTAGCTTTTTAGTTCAACTTCTTAGGTTAGGTGAATGGTCTGATCCACCATTCACCTTTGTTAGCGGCATGTAGACAAAGAAAAGGAAGCATTTTATCTAGATGAAAGAAAAAACTATCCTACCTAACCTCAATAGTTCCTTAGCCTTTAGTGTAGTTAGCTCTATAGTTTAGTCATTTCTAGCTTACATAAAAGCGAAATGAGCAAAGTTGCGCATGGTGCAAGCTCGTTAAAAAATGAACCTACTAATAAGAGACATCTTTAAACGACTAGCATGAGCAATGTTTCTACAAGGTTCAAGCTCGTTAAAAAATAAACCTTCCACGAGCAATGTTTCCACAAAGTTAAAGCTCATTAAAAAATAAACCTGCCACTGAGCACATGTTGGCACAAGGTTCAAGCTCATTAAAAATTAAAGCCGCCTTCAATAAATGACCTCTGTGATTGCCATGCTATTAGCCTTTTTGAACCTTAGTTGTGTTCTTCCATCGCCTCCATTCTTCTGACCGATCATGTGCTTCCACTTGATTGTTTACCTTTTTGAGGAACAACTGCAACAAGTGATTCTGTTAGCCACCCTCTTCACATTTCCATGTTTTGAGAAGTTCCAAACTTACCTAGAACCACCTGCTACCCGAAAACATCACTTCTTCCTCAAAAATGAGTTTCTTTTAAGCTCTTTTTAGACTTGTTAAATATGAAAATATTACCAAGCTATTGCCCTTTCCAGCTCGTTAAAGTAAAGGGAATCACCATCCCTCCTGTACATTTTAAGATTTTGGGACTTGAGGGATTATCAAACAAAAAGATCGAGTGCTTGTCTTTTTCGGCTCACTAAAGCGATCAAAAGGTCATCCCTTTTGTATTATTTTATACTTTTTCGGACTTAAGGGATTATCCTACGGAAAAGGACTGCTGGAGTTTCCTTTTTGTCCCTTTTCAAACTCTCTAAATATGTAAAGTACCAAGTTATCCTTGTCATTAAACTCGTTAAATTAAAAGCGACAAACATTTCCACCCACACAAGCACAAGTTTCACTATCGCTAGGCTCGGTAAAACATAGCGACAGGTTTGCCCGAAGGGCAAATTATAGAACAAGCATATGTTATCCTCCTCAAGCTTGAAAAAAATAAAGAGGTACTGGTCAGGAATGACTGGGGAGAAAAGGGAAGAAAACTTGAAGAACTTTATTGGTAGCAGGTCGCTCTTGAACATGACACTTTCACTCCATCACCATGATTGGGTCGGGTTGGGTTATTCCGTTCGCTGGTCATATCACCATTGGTCCTCCACACCATCCATATTTTGGGGTTAATGCTACCAATCCATTTTAGTGTCACCGACATGTGCAAGAGAAGTCATTCAAAGAATTCAACACCCAGCTAATGCGTCATCCATTGCAATACCTTCACCCTCCATTTTTCGTGACTACCATTCCTGAACTTTGTATCATCAGATTGTTTTCACGTCCAGAAAATCCTTTACTTTGTTTCGTGTCATAGATGTGGGATACATCAAGGCCCTCTTACGACGAGTCACTTCCTATTGACATCAGCTCATTATCTAAGAATTTGACTTAGAAGCAACCCTTTAAGTACTTTAAAGCTTGCATGCCTCAATGGTAAGTTTCTCACTTTTGGCGACAGGTTTAGATCAATGGCCTTCGACCGAAGGATTTTGCGTGGTGTTCGACATTGACTCATGTATTCACACCAAGTGAATTGTACTGTAGTACCTTGAGGGTCATTATCATTATCGATGATTCCTCTCGCGCCTGTTAACAACTTACATCATTGGTTGGTAATCAGGCGATGTCTTTCCATGTTCGACTCCAGAACATCTTTTCACATGGATCGACTTGTACATCGGGTGAAGATTGGATGAGTTTGAAGACACCAGATCTAGTTTCATCCATCCGGGCTATGATATATTCAGGAAAAGAAAGACATCAAATGCACATAGAAGCTACACAGATGATCATCCAAGCTAAGGGATGATGACTCTACATATAAAGAATCACTAGTCTGCAACCGCAGATGGTTATCTGTTCCATGTACATGAAAATGAATTTATAAAAGTTGAGCATGGGAATGTTTGCCTTAGCTAGATCATGAAAATAATATGATGATGATGTATTGTATTGTATCTTATATAGGCCACCTTCCAGTTCGAATACCTCAGATCCTCATGATATAACATTTCACTCAACATCAAAAGATTTACGATCTCATGCTTTAGGGGGCAACTGTTATAAATATATTTGGGCACTACAACCCCAATCATATATGTCAATAAACTGAGGTCTCTTTAACCCCTAAAAGTGTTGTTTCATACCTAAAGGATCATGGTCAACTGATTACATAATTTCCCAGAAGTTCCACCCGAAAAACCACTCAGAACTGGCCAGAATTGGACCATACTGATTGCTCCATGGTCAAGGTGTGATGCATACTGGCTGCCAGACTAGCTAGGTGTGATGCATACTGAAAGAGCCTTTATGGGGTGCGATAAGTGAGAAGAGAAAAATGGTAGAGATAGTTTGCTAAGTGGATGCTCATAGAATCTTGTAGAAACTTTTCCTGTGACACTTGCCTCTCTAAATTCACCCAGGGATGAGTAAGAGATCAATGAAATCTCCAAGTTGAACCAAGAACTATCAGTGGAATGACGCCAATAAAAAACCTAGAGCTGACTCTCCCCCTTGCAAAACATCTATATATGGATCTCTCATCTGAGAGATCTAGAGGCTGGAATTTTGTAATTTGTAAGGAAGTGCTGTTGGTTTCTCTTTGAGAAGGAACATTGTATTGCTGGGTGATCCTGCTTTTCATGAGGTGAAGAGGGCTTTGATGCTGGAAAGATGATGCTGGATCAGACAGCTGGGTTGTAATCCCCTATTCTATTATTAATAAAGTTATTTGAGTTTTCCTCCATATAATCGTGTATTTGCAAATCTTGTTATTTGTGAATGCAATTGTATGGTCAATGTATTTCTGATTTTGCATTGTTTATGATATTATAGACTGAGATGCTTTGATGGTGTTTTGTTTCTTTGCCTCTATAGGTATTCTCTATAGTGGGACAAGTAGGAGAGGGGTGGCAAGCTCTATCAATGGAGAGAGGAAACAAGCAAGGAGCCAAGCGGAAGATTCAGGATGGTACTCTTTGCTTCTCCCTTATCTATCATACATCAAGGAAATCACAATTTGCTTTGATTATTTGTTTCTAAGATAGCTACCCATCTTAGTGGGGCTAGCAGTTCAAAAAGACACTAGTTTTTCTAGAAACACTAGGCATAAGAAACCCATACCATATATGTTAGGGATTGTTGAAACCTAATCCTTGTGATTGGGTGAATTTATGTAAATAAATAAATTATAAATATGAACAGTCATCGGGAGATGAACTGAACAGTCTCTCCCTCATGTATATAACAAACACCTGTCTGATGGAATAAGATAGTCGAATCATTTTTTCCTTATGGAGTTACTCCCTGGTCTGACATGGTATCAGAGCCAGTTCCATTTTTGGCATAGCAGTCTACCATTGTAACTCCCTTCTATTATTTCTTCAGAAATTTGTCAGTTTGTCCTGCATTCTTCTTCCAATTTTTTGTAACCTCTCACGCTCCTCTGACATAGTCCATACACTGCTTTGACTGTTAATGGCAGTGTGCAACTATTTTGAGACTGTGGTATGTAGAATATGCATTGAACGTTTTTAATTCATCGAAGTCTTTTAAGTACATCAAATTCTATTTGATGGATGGATGGGTAAAATTGCATTTCAAAGGAATATAACATATGCTGCCTCTTAGCGTTATGAGCTTCCATGGAAGTGGAAGAGCTTGGGCCTGACTGCAATGATGCCTTTCCCTTCCAACTTTCCAGAGGAATGGATAATGCCTTTCTTTTAAACCTCTAGCTTCAATATTGGCCTGGATGTTGCTTCTTATTATTGCAGAATCTGTTGCAGTATCTGAATTCTGCTACACCTTGGCCTCAACCTCCATACGCTTCTCGAATCCCATAGTCATTCTTCCCACAACCACATATCATGTATAATTCCTACATGAAGGACAACTGTGTGCTTGAACAAGGCCATCAGAGCCCTCCTTATACCGCACTCCCATCGTATCTACTCCACGGTGAATGTGGTGATAGCGGAAACGTGGTGTGGCTGCTATCCCAAGTGCACCGCCTCAAGGACCGTACATGTCATGTGATGCCATTACAAGCCTTATGTGCCACTTTGATGATTATTTTTTGTTTTCACTCGACGAAATCAGCGTGATGGTAGTTTTTGCTTGGTTGTCTTTATCTCTGGACTAAGCAACAAACCTCGTTAAGAAATTCACAGGTCCCAGGTCTCCATACCTCAGCTTGATATATCATGATGTTGGTTGGTTAATGTCGTTGGTTAATGCTGCTGGTTAGCACTGTGGCATTTCAGAGAAGTTAAGGTTTTGGTGCATTACTATAAAATTTGATTCATTTGTGGAATCGCTTATACAAGTCTCAGTAGTTTTCTGTAGATTCCTTTAACAGCATAGACAATAATTGTGAAGATTGCATGAAGATGAATTAGAAAATAGACTGAGATAGCTTTGAAGATAAATTTTTCTGCATACCTCTGTCTCCATATATCATATATCAGAATCAATTTTTTAGCAGGATATTTTTTTTCTCCACAAAAGCACATTGTTTTTTGCTAGCAGAGGTATTTTTACAACACTCAGATTTTACAATGCATTCAATAATATCTATGGTGGGAATAGTTCTCACTCGCAAGGAGAACTATCCTAAATGGTCCCGGATGATAAAACACACACTCATTTTCAATGAGCTATGGAAAGGAGTGTGTGTCAGAGAAGGAGACAATGAACCAGTACAATCTACCTCAGACATAGAGCTCATCATTTGGGAAGAAAAGAATAACAAAGCTTATGCATTAATTGCTGCATCTGTAAATGAAGAGGTGAGTCGCTATATTTCGCCATATTCAATTGCCGTTGAAGCCTTACAAAATTTGAAAGAACTCTATGACTCACATTCTGCACTTGAAGTTGTTCAACTCATGATTAAACTCTTCACTCTTGAACTGCAAAATAATGATCCTCTTGCTCTTGCATCTGAAGTAAAGTCTATAATGCATGATATCAAATCCACTAAGGTTGAATTGGATATTCCTCTTATCGCTTTTCTCAAGGCACTTTATCCCACTTACTCCAATTATCTTGAGTCATTGCAAGCAAATGGAAATCTCAAAGATATAACCTTTGACTCTCTTGTGAAAAAGTTTGTTGAAAGAGAGAAAGATTTTGGAAAGAAGACAACCCCTGAATCTTCTGAAGAGGTTGTGTGCCTTTCTCATAAAGAAAATCATCCTGCTCAAGATTCTACAAGAGGAAGAGGTGGTCGAGGAGGAAGAGGAAGATATTTCAGAGGCAGGGGGGGGTAGACATTCTCAAGGAGAAAAGGTAGATTTGCATTGCATTCACTGCAAAAGAAATGGATCACATGATGCTTCTACATGCAAGCTACCATGGGACAAAATTAAGCAGAAAAGAAACCAAGAGAGAGGTAAAACTGATGATACAGACAAAGGTAAAGCACTTGAATCAGCTCACTATGTTGTGGCACAATGTAACATTGGAGTAAATGCAGATTTATTTAATGATTCACTTGCTTCTTGGAAAAATGATTGGTTGCTTGATTCAGGAGAAACCTGCCACATGACTCATAGAAAAGATTTTTTTGAAGATTTCACTGACAATGTTGATGGAGCAGTATACTTTGTCGATCAATCAAAAATCAAGCCATCAAGGCTTGGCATAATCAAGCTTAAATTTCCTGGTCTTCCAGACTTTCTTCTGCATTATGTTCTATATCTCACACAACTCAAGAGAAACTTGCTGTCCTTGGTCCAAATCCACCAGCAAGGTCACTCCATTCATATGTTCGATGGCAAGCTTGAGGTAAGAAAAGCATATGACCACTCACTTGTCATGAGGGGAATAGAAGAAGAATGGCTTATCAAACTGCAAGGAACCTCTACTCATGCACACCATTTCTCATACAATTCTCATCATGAACAAGGTACACTTCCATCAAGTTTATTATGGAATGCTAGATTTGGACATTTGAACTATGACAGTCTCCACTTATTGAAGAAAAATGGTGTTGTTGGTTTGCCTACAATTCCTAGGAAACTTAAGCAATGTGATGCTTGCATTCTAGGAAAGCATAGCAAACAGTATTTTCATGATTCAAATTCAAGAGAACATAGAAAAATTGAACTCATTCATTCAGATTTATGTGGTCCAATGCCTGTTCCTTCTGCAAATGGAAACAAATATATCATGAAATTTATTGATGACTACACGAGAATGTGTTGGGTTTATTTATTGAAGAACAAATCTGATGCTTTTCAAACATTCAAGAATTTTCATAAATGCATTGAAAATGATGCACAATCTCATATCGGGTCTATTCGCACTGATAATGGAAAAGAATACACATCAATCGAATTTGAAAACTATCTTCGCCAACATGGGATCAAACATCAAACAACTATGCCTTATAATCCCAAACATAATGGTGTAGCTGAAAGAATGAATAGGACAATCTTAAATATGGTACGATCCATGCTCTTCTTCAAAAATGTAAAGATAATTCTTTGGGCTAATGCTGTTCTATGTGCTACATATACAAAGAATAGATGTCCATCTAATGCTATAAGAAACAAGACTCCATATGAAATGTGGTATGGACATGTTCCTTTAGTAAAGCATCTCAAGTTCTTTGGTTCCACCTGTTATGCCTTGATACCAAAGGTACATAGAAACAAACTTGGTACTAGAAGTCGTAAGGGTATCTTTCCGGGGTATTCAAACACCTCCAAAGCATACCACCTCTATGATGAAGTAAATAAAAAATTTGTTGTATCTAGAGATGTAATTTTCCTTGAATCATCCAAAACTGACAATGCTGTTGAGCAGCACCTTGATCGCTTGGATAGATTTGAAAAAGTAAAATCATTTCAAGAGTTTGATAATCAGAGTCCACATCTTTAAAGGGGGATTCCTATACTAGATCAACATGTGGAATCTTCTTCTGAAGAACACTCTCCCCTGCATGAAACTCCAACAATGGATAATTCTTTAAGTGATGTAATTGATAGAATTGGGAGACTCAGTATTGATTCAGTCCCAACACAATCAACAGAGAAGCCTGGACAATCTGAGAAAGGTCCCCCAAAGTGGCTGACAAAGACCTTGAAAGTGTTCATCCTGATGAAGTTGGAAAGACAGGAACCAGAAATTCAAACCGGCAAAATGGAGGTGATGTACATGACTCTAATTCACCTGTTGATATGGATGTTTCTTATGATTGTGAATTGAACTTGTCTATAGATTCTGAACGAATTTCCTTCAAATAAGTTGATTCTCATGACGAATGGAAAGAAGCGATGCAAAAGGAGTATGATGCCCTCATAAAGAATGGAACTTGGAAGCTGGTTGATCCTCCATTACGAACCAAACCAATTGGCTGCAAGTGGGTCTACAAGAACAAGTATAAAAATGATGGTTCAGTTGACAAGCACAAAGCTAGTCTTGTGGCAAAAGGTTTTGCACAGAAGGAAGGGGTCGATTATGAGGAGACTTTTGCCCCCACAGTAAAATGGGCTACCATCCGGACACTCTTAACATGAGCAGCTCAGAACAGTTGGAAAGTCCACCAAGTGGATGTAAAAACTGCTTTCTTAAATGGAGATTTGAAAGAGAATGTTTTTATGTCCCAGCCTGAAGGATTTTCTGTGAAAGGACATGAACATAAAGTATGCAAACTTGTGAAGTCCTTGTATGGCCTCAAACAAGCACCACAAGCCTGGTATGAAAAACTAAATGAGCATCTTCTGAAACTTAATTTCAAACATTTTGATCTTGATGATGCAACTTTATTTGTCAAGAAAGTTGGAAAAATAGTTGTATATCTTGTGGTATATGTAGATGATCTTTTGATGATAGGGAACAATGAAAGCTACATTGCATCCATAAAGAAGGAATTGGGGAAAAGTTTTGAAATGACTGATTTGGGCTATGTTCATTACTATCTTGGCATTGAAGTAACCCAACATCCAAAGTCCATATTTCTTTCTCAAAAGAAATACATTGGAGATCTGTTGAACAGGTTTGGCATGAAAGAGTGCAATCCTCTTACTACTCCAATGGAACAAAACTTAAAGCTCACATCTATTGAAGGAAAAGGATTTGAGGATGCAACAAAGTATAGACAACTTGTAGGAAGTCTCAACTACCTAACTACTACCAGACCAGACATTTCGTTTGTTGTTGGAATCCTCTCCAGGTTTATGCAAAAGCCTTGTGAGGGACATTGGTCCGCTGCAAAAAGAGTTTTAAGGTACTTGAAGGAAACTCAAGACTTTGGAATCAAGTACACACAGGTGGATGACTTCAGCTTGATTGGATACTCTGATTCAAACTTCGATGGAGACAAAGAAACTGGAGTATCAACTTCAAGATATGCTATGAGTCTTGGATCAGGAATTGTCTCCTAGAGATCACGCAAACAATCAGTTCTAGCAGATTCCACAACAGAAGCAAAATATGTGGCAGCAGCTGAAGCAACAAAAGAAATTGTGTGGCTCAGGAAAACTCTTGAAGATTTGCAGGCAAAACAAGTACAACCAACTCCACTCATGATTGATAATACCTCTGCAATAAAGTTGGCCAAGAACCCAAAATTCCATGATCGAATGAAGCACATCAATACTAAATATCATCTAATTCGACATCATGTTGAGGCCAAAACAATCCATCTCTGTCATTGTTCCACAAATGAGCAAATTGCAGGCATCTTCACCAAAGCGCTTGGAAGAGAAAAGCTTGAACGATTCAGAATGATGCTTGGACTCACCAACATCCCTTCAGATTAAGGGGGGGAATGTTGACACCTAATCCTTGTGACTGGGTGAATTTATGTAAATAAATAAATTAGAAATATGACAGTCATCGGGAGATGAACTGAACAGTCTCTCCCTCATGTATATAACAAACACCTGCCTGATGGAATAAGATAGTTGAATCATTTTTGCCTTATGGAGTTACTGCTTGGTCTGACAGGGATGAGTGTACTCCTCCTATGTGTGTGTGGATGTTTCTCTAATATTTTGTCACAGGTAGATATAGAGCTTGCCCTCTATCTACATTTTACTCGTCTTCCATTAAGGGACAACAATAAGCTCCTATGGCATAAAAGAAGCTAAGCACCAACAAGGGGTGTAAGCAAGTTCATACAACATATAGAATTCACTAGTTGGGATGATGTTACCACTACTAGTTGATTAGATTCAACCAAGAATTCCTTCTTTCTAGCTAAGTTTCACAGTGAAAACCACTTCTCATCCTTACAATTATGATGAAAAGAATCCATCAGTGGGACTAGATCATCTTATCTTAAATCAAAAGCCTTATCATTTGGCATGATAGCTAAGGAGTTCCAGGGCATGCCAAGGAATGAAAAGGTGTGCTAACACATGGCAGACGATGTTAATGGATGGTAAGGAGTGTTAGGGAGAGCCCAGGAAACACAAGGGAGCACTAGGTCAAAATGCTTGGAAATGAACAAATAAGAGTGTGTGCCAAGGAGTGCCAGTGAATTCTAGGTGTCCCAAGGATGAAGTTTTTTAGAATTTTAGAATAGGACATGTAGGAGGTAAGCGTATGCTTGTGATAAGGCATGGACAAAGCAATTTCAGAGAAAGGGAGACTTTGAGTTGGGAAAATATTGTTTTGGTAATGAATTGGTTGGGTTCCCAAGTCGCAAAAAAGGTAAGGTTATCTGTGAGTGTGTTAGTGTCACTCAGTTCATCCTGTCACTAGAGATCAAATATGCTCTTAGAAAGTGTTGTTAGAGTTTCTGGTAAAAATTTTGTCATTTCAGTGAGTCTTCAAATAAAGATTTGGTCGCTCGCTAGTGTGTCTAGGGCTATTTCCACTCTCTCAAGAATCTCATATGCCAGTCACTTTCATCACTCAATTGAGTCTACCATCATGAAAACAACATTAATATCACTTTAGTCACATCATCATGGTATCCATTCAACTCAGTGTCACCATTACATCATTAGGGTTAAGGTCACAAAATCAGTCATTTCATGTATAAATCTAGCAAATGAGGAGTAGAAATAGGTAAATTTGTTCACTAACACTTGATTTCAAAAGTAATTTATCTTTTTATATGTAAGAATGTTCCTAAGGTTATAAAGTTATAAGAAAAGGTCCTAAGGGTACAAAACTCAAAAAGAAAGTGAATTGGTGAGATGGGCCATCCTACCTCATTAATCACTTAGACACCAAAACAAAATTATAAAAGTACATGGAGGAACTCATTCCCACTCATTTTCACTTTTATACCATCCTAACATTGAGGTCCCCCCTCTCCTTTGCAAAAATTGTTATTCCATAGCCCTCGCTAGAAAAATTGACTATCGCTCCACATAGAGAGCTTTCATTGCGCACCTCAATAGCATATCCGCACAAGAAGCCTTCGCTACACACGGGGCAGAGTTGTCCAAAATTGTTGTTTGACCACCAAAATTCATTTTTCAAAGCTCCTCTTTAGTCATTTCATCCTCTACGATCTATAACAAGTAAGCTTAATCATTTTCATGCCCTCCTTTGCCTCACATGTCAAGAAAATGATTAAATACTTCTTCTTCTAGGGTTTACATTATTTTCATGGTTTTGATCCTAAAATGATGAGCTTCTGCCCTAACCCTAGATTAGGTGCCCCTACACCTCTGTTTTCATCTAATACACCATTTCCATCCATCACAAAGCCTTAGCCCCTCATTTTCTATCATTCTCCTCTAAACCCTAAGCTACCCTATCTCTTTCTAGGATAGGCCCGTGTTTTGGCATTTTCCATCGCCTCCCCTCAGTCATTTACCAAAATTCCTTTTTCCCCTACTCAGTGACATCATCCCCTACCCTCCTAAAATTCCTTACAAATTTATGCAACTCCTAAGTCCATCATACCACCTCATTCCCTCATAGCAACAAATTTTATTGTTTTTGCTTGCCTTTCGCATATGGTTTGAAGTATGGAGCATGATTTGTCACCATTAGAGAAGAGGAAGTACAACAAATGGGTAAAGATACCAAGGTTTGAGCCCTCTAATTCCAATGAAATCACCTCCTCCCTATTTGTCATGAAACGATTTGAAGATGTCAATCGTTTAGGGTTTTGTTAAAGAGTGGAGGAAGTAGGTTACCATGAGAATCTTACACGTATATTTTCCCTCACCTTGAAGGAAGACAAGATCACCATTGCAGGGACTAATTTCATGTTTTCAGTGGATGCCATATCTCAAGCTACAACTATACCAAACCACGGTGAAAACTGGTTCAAATGCATGAACTTATACCTAGAAGAGTACAAACCCTACTTGAAATCACAATACAGAGGAACTCACTCACATGTTTTCCCATTTAGATACTTGCTGGAGAGATATGAACCATTGATGAAGGATTTCATGAAGTTCTTCACATCTGAGGGTATATTTTCCAAGTTATATCAATACCGAATAAGGCTACTCATGCACTTTACAACCGCCAAATCTTTAAATTTGTCAAGCTACATGTATAGGAGCCTAACCAAAATGTCTCAAAGGGTGAAATTGAAAGGAAAATTGCACTATCCCAACCCCCTCCACCATAGCCTGATAAAGGTTATATTACTCCATTAGTTGACAGAGAAGAACATGAGATGGGACACATTCATGGAGGCAACATTGAAAACGCATGTAACCACTTCACCAAGACAACACCAAACCATGTTAGTACATCCCATGGAGATGGGGTCATAAAGAAAACATGATGAGGTTTCCAAGGCACCTAGGCCTAAGGTGACCAATACATATTAGAGAGGCATAAGGCTTGTGTTTTCTCCTCAAATGAGAAAGGGGCCAAGCCTACTACATCAGAAGAACAAGGATCACCATCACATCATGAGGCTTCTTTGCAAAATGATGAGCCCATTGAGCATGACTTTGACATAATTGAATTAGAGGAACATGATGAGCATTAGACCCTACAACAATTCATCAACGAGAAGGATTTTGAGATCATGGAGCTCAAGGACAATTTGGAAAGGGCCAAATTCATCATTTCATTCCTTGAGCAAGAAAACAATCAACTTAAGGCGAAACAACTAGTCATGGAGAAAGAGAAATTCAAAGCCAAGAGACAAGATATGAAAGGCAAGGAAGTTGTGTACCATGATAAAATTGAGTAGCGTTAAGGACATGTGGCGAAGAAAAGACCAAGGACAATGGTTCTTAAGAAGGAACTTCAAAGGGAAAGAAAAAACAAGCCACCAATGGAAGAATTGATTTTTGAAGATAGGATTGTCATGGAAATAAATGAGGACAAGGATTTTTGGCTTGAAAAAGTAAATTTCCACCTAGATAAGCTACTTGACAAGCCAATAGGGATAACAAGTTTCAAAATAAAATGTCCATCCATTATTAATCAAGGAATCAGGTCACCAAGCTCAAAATCAAGCAGTTGAAGGAAAAACCAAGGAAATACTAATCGGCCAAGAGGAGAAGGGTAAGTTATATTTTCTTGCTGATGTATCCATGATTCCATAATATACCTTGTTATTAATATCTGGACAAATTTTGGGAGGATTTGGAGGACCTTTTTTGTTTTGGTGCAAGTTGGTGTAAACTTGCAAATTTTTGGCAATTTTCTCTTTCGGAGTGCAATGATCTCACACTGTGCTTCTTCTTAGGGCTCCAAATGATGGAAAATAAGCATTTTTGGAAAGATTATGACCCCCTCTCAAAACCCATTTTCCCACTTTCCTAGTTTGGGGCTCAGTTTTTGAGAAATTTGCAACAAAGAAGCTTAAAATCACCTTTCTGCCGCTCTTTTTCCATTTCGCTGCGCATCTCGAGCCACCTTGGGAGGATGGCCATTTCATAGCCAAACATGGGTTATTTTGAGTGAAGAAATACTCTAAATACATATACACTATCCCAAATTTCTAGAACATGCTTTAGATTTGGATTTTTACTTCAGGAATGTACTCAAAATTGGCCCCCAACAGCGTGCTACGCACCTGGAAATTTATGAGATTTTTGTAAAATTTTCACCGTGTCATTTTTTGTAATTCCTAGTTTCACTTTGGTAAAAGTCAAAAGGGTGAAGTAGATGAATGTGAGGGGTAAAATTGAATTTAAATAATGGGGAGTTAGTCTTTGTAAGCCATTTTGATGTAAATTTGACCTTATTTATGAGATAGGTTGGAGTCAAAGTTAATTGTAGAAGTTGTTTTTAACATCCCTAAACATTAGGGTTTGGTTAGAACACCTCATGGAATAGTTCCTAGAGTCATGGATTCGACCCCTGAGAGTGGGGAGATGTTTTTTTGGTATTTATGTATCAGTTTCTCAGTGATATAATAGGTTGGATTTCGTACAAGAGAACTATTGTAGCTTGTAGTTGGACATTTTCTGGAACTCAAGGGACACAGTTTACAGCTATTATCTAGGAATTCATGTGCAGTAAGTTTGTGATGTTGGTTTTTATCTATTATAGCTTTATATGAAGGATATTCATCTTCTCTTTCCATTCATCAATTCTTCAATGGTTTTCCCTATAGTTTATAAACAAAATTCTTTGTGTAATGCTCTGTTTTGATGGAAAAATCATTATGTGTTACTTTCTTTCTTGCTTAATGAATTCATGTTTCATTCTCATTAATACATTTTTCTCCTTCGAAACACTTCACTACACTGATAAACCCTAAGATCCATCACAAAAGTAATGCTACCTTGCTCCTTTATATCTTTTCTGTTGTAACCCTTTGATCCTCTGACCTAGCTACCTAGTTTTTCTCCCTTATCCAGCAACAAAACCCTAAATTTTCCAAAACCCACCTAAGCCTAGCTATCTAGCCTAAAATAATTTACATTCCAGTCATCTCTTGCCTATGATTTCATAGAGAGAGCTCCTTTTGGTTTGGTAGGGATAGCTACCAAACTAAAAGTTGGGTTTTTTATTACCTCTACCGATCTACTTATCAACCCAGGACATTGTGGATGATAACAAAGGGCATGAAAACTAGGGAGTGCCAAGGTGTTCTAGTGAATGTAAGATTCCCATGTCATGGGAAAATGTAATTCTAGTTGCGAGGTCATGACTACCAAGGTGTGTTAGGGAATGCTAGGGAATGCTAACACAAGCCAGATAGTACGAAGCGATGTCAAACAAGCTAATATGTGCCAACTGCAAAGTCATGCCAAGAGGTACAAGGGTGTGACAATGCATGCTAGGGACTGTCAAGGCAAAAAAAGGGAGGAACAAGTTAAACTACAAGGAAATGATCACATAATAGGGTT
>APFE030407661.1:70661-110894 GCA_000404065.3 Pinus taeda
CAACAAGGATACCTAGTCTTAGGGTCATCAAATATTATTTTGTACACTATAATTATTGTAAAAGGAGGTTTCCCTTGACAATATGACACTAATTATTGGTTTCTTATGGTTTTAGGGTGCAAGGATCATAATATTTGCTATCATAGCTCATGATTCTAGAGTTTTATTGTTTCAAATAAGCCATCATGGCATTTTTGTTGTCCTTATTTTTTTTCTTGTCAGGGAGGTTTCAGATGGTAAAAATTGGAGAATTGTGAGAAGACATATGAGGAAATATATGGTTCAAATAAAAAACCTTGGTTCCCTACATTTTAGAGATATGATCTAAGGATGTTAGGGTTTCTACATACTTCAGAAGTGAGACTTAACCAAGTCACTTCAACATTTGTTCTATAAGGTTTTTTCTCTAAGACTTCAAGTGAAAATTCGGCCATATCAAAAAGAAACATTGCAGAATAGTTCTTTTGATTTTTATAAATTGCTTCACTATACTTTTGGATTTATAAATTATGTAAGTTATGATTTGTGAACAATCATGAAATAAATTTTAAACATGTTAGTATGGTTATTTTGCTATATCTTCTTGTCTAGAAATTTTGAAAGTGTTAAATATTTAGGAATTTTATGGAACATACATAAATACCTCGGGTGCAAGTTACAAAATTATATTTGAATAATTGGACATGTGACATGATATACAAGTTTTATTATGGGAGAAGGCAATAAAATTAATAATTTTTGGGAAACTTACAATAACTTTTAGTACTAATACAAAACTCTATTCACAGCTACAAAATTGTGGGAAGTATATATCAAAGTATTACAAAAGAATTTTTTAGTTTTCTAAGGCCTCAAATCTTATAGAGATATCAATAAACCTTTATCAAGATTGATATTCTCCAAATTAAGGCTCAAAAACTTACAAGTGACCTAACTATTGATTATAATATCCCTTTTTTTTTTGGTAATTTAAAGTTGAAATAAAGAGGAGTCCTATTATTATTTTCCAACATGCCTCCAAAAAGGTTCAAAAAATTATAACTGACCTAACTATTGGTTATAGTATCCTTTTTTTTTCGGTAATTTAAAGTTGTAATAAAGAGGAGTGCTATTGTTACTTTCCAACATGCCTCCAAAAGAAGGTTACTATACCAACTAAATCTACTAAAGGCTCATCGTTGACTAGTGAAGAAAATGAAGACTTAGAATTGGGTTATCTCAATTAGAGAAGAGATTTAATGAAACATATGGTAGTATGTTCAAAAAAGTAGATTTCGCAGACTCTATAGAAAAGCTTAAATTACAAATTGAGCACAAGATGAATGTAAATAAGGAAGAAATACAAAATGCATGATTTCCATGGAAAATATTCTCTTGAAGAGGCTTCCTAAAACGGATGTTAAGATCAAAGGAAATCGTGAACATAAGTTAAATCATGCTATTAAAAATCATTTTGGAGAGTATAATATCACAATTGGAGAGAAAAAATTTTGAATCGTAGAACCATAATCACGAATTTTCAATCCAATATCCACATCAAATGGGCTTCAAGTGAACATGAAGGAACTATTACATTCCAAATATTGATACGAACAAATTTGGCGGTAGTGATCCTATAACATGGATATTTTAGATGAAGCAATACATTGATCTACCCCAAGTGGATTCCTTGCAAAAGGTAAATATTGGATCCATATTTCTAGAACAAGATCATCATGCATGGTATAAATAACCTTTGGAAAGGAAAAAGGAATACATTATACTTTAGTCTATTTTGATTTAGGAATTCATAGCACATTAAGGTGATATTACAAGGAACACATTCTTTAGTCAATTGATATAACTTCACCAAAAAGGTTCAACTATAGAGCACATTTAACAATTCCAATAGTTCAGTTTGAGAGCAAAAAATATTTTAGAGCATAGCTTGTTATACCAGTTTATGGGAGTATTAAAGGAAATCATACTAATGTCGTGTACCTTGTATCCAACGACTTATATTTTGGTTCCTTCCCATAACTTGAAAAATTATAGAATCCTAGTATGTGAATGGTTCTCCTCCCAATCCTAGACTCAAATCAAAAGTTGATCACCCCTGAGCCTCAATCTATTATTACCAAGTTTACCACCGTTTATTCTCACAACAAAATACATCATTTTCTTATTTCCCCCTTTCATACATAGATTATTTCAATCATAAATTACTCAAACCCAAGACTCTACTTGTCATAATTATCCTTAATTTGTCTTTACCTATGTCTTTACTTCTTTTATTAATTTAATTTATTTGGCATATGGCATACTTCTCCACTTCAACGGGTTTTTTTCGGAATTTAACTTAATCACGCAATTCATTATTCCATAATATAATTTGGCACCAAGCCAGACATTGTCACAAAGACTAGAACATCATCTTCCACCCAGGAAAGTATCTACTACCAAGAAAAGGATATCATCTGTAGGAATTTATCAATAATACAAGGACAAAGATGCCAAAAGGAACACATTTGTCACCAAGATAGGAACATCATCTTCCACCAAGGCAGGTGTTGTTCACCAATATAGATACATCTTCTGTCACCAAGTCGGACATTTGTCACAAAAACAATAATATCATTTTTTACCAAGGAGTACATTTTTGACTAAGACAAAAATATCATTTGCCACCGAGCCAAGAATCCTTAACTAAGACAAGAATATCATTTAACATAAAGGAATTCATAGGTCACAAAGAAAAGAACATCATTTGCCAGCATCTATCAACAAAACATCTATATCATCTACCATCGAGGTAGGGATTTGTTACCATGTTAGGAAAGCCATTTGCTTCTCATGAAAGAATCTATCTCCAAGACAATGATATCATCTACGCTCAAGACAAACATATGTCACCAAGATATGTATATCATCTACCACCAACATAGTTATCGTTCACCAAGATAGGTCCATCATCTCTCACTATGGAAAGAATCTAATGCTAAGATAGGAATGCCATCTATCACGAAGGAAAAAATTTGTCACCAAGATAGGAATATAATTTTCCACCAATTTGGGTATCAATCACTAAGATATGTACATCATATTCCATCAGAAAAATCATCTACCACCAAGGCAGACATTTGTCACAAAGGATGGAATATCATTTGCCACCAAGGCACGCATTTGTCACCAAGACGTGAACATAATCTGCCACTAAGGCACGTATTAGTCATGAATATAGGTACATCATCTACCCACAAGATAGGAATCCATCACTAAAATAGAAATATAATCTTTCATAAAGACAAGAACATCATTTTCCCACCATCTAATATAGGGATATAATCTTCTACTAAGGTTGGAATTTGTCACGAAGACAAGAATGGAATCTTCTAGCAAGGTGGGTATTGTTATCCAATATAGGTACATCATCTCCTTCCAAGGTAGACATATATTACCAACAAGTTCATGTCACACGAAGGCACGCATCTCCCACGGAGCCACGAGTATAATTAGGCATCTTTGTTAGACACATTTTATAATTTCTTCCTCTAAACTTGTCATCATAACTAAGAAACAAGAAATACTAGAAATAATAGATTGAAATGTCCCCATACCATCACATCATAATTCCACTGCATATTTATTAGAGATATACGAACAAAATAATTGAATTCACATCATATCCTGGTTCTAATAGGTTAGTATTGAGATTCATGGCTTGAAGGGACTACCTCATGTTATCTCATCCCTTCATCTACCTTTCAACATATGGAGAGTCACTCTAATGAGACATGAACACTTGTAGCATTGAAATAACATAATTTATAGACTAGTATTTAGATTTGGGGCATGAGGGGAGCATCTCTTTTTATCTCATCCCTTCATCTATATTTTAACATATGGGAACATGAATCATAAATAAACACTTATCGTAAGGAGAGAACAACCCATAGTTATCAAAATCATTCTTGTCTTGATTCATCAATTTAATTCATATTATCCATCATCAATAAGTTGGATTCCATAAGTCCATTGAATAAATTTTCTCTCTCTTAGTCAACTTCATCATTCTGTTCAAGAAAATAAATCCACCTCATGATTAGTACGAAATTTCAGAAATTTTATGTTATCACAAATACATTATTATTGCTATTAATACCATCATCATAGATTTGGTTACTTCGTTATATGACTCATTAAACACCTAATCATATAATTTCATACAATCACATGATGTCACATAACATCATGTTAGTTTAAAATAAATAATAATATACTTTCAACTAGACATAATTTGTCCATCAAAACAATAATTTTTCAAAATTCTCATGTTTAATTTAAGTTAATTGAGAAATCATTTTTGTTTTTCTCTAGTGGTACTAGTAATGTCTAATTGAGAAATCAAATTCTCTTTAAATACATTTTACACCATTTTCCCATACATTTACTTATCTTATTATTCACCTTACCTTATTATTCACCTTAATAGTTAAAATGAGACATAACATAAATTCTCACTTAATCCCTCTAATTGTTACAGGAGGAGATTCTTGATCATTTGGCAAACTACCAACCATCCAAATGAACCTTTAAGATATCACATAGGGAACTAAATACTAAAGGAAGACATGGGCACTCAGAATTAGGAGTAAAGGAAAGCAAACTCAACCAGCTCCATAATTTTCCCATTAACTTTAGTAGTCAAGCTTACACTCCATCCTTCTCCTAGTCTGTCTTTTGCATCCGAAGTAGTCAACACTGGTTTGTCTCCATCTAGTTTACTAACTTTGTTGATCTTGTAATTTTTTTTTAAATTTGCGAATTGATTGCAATAAATATAGTTTAAGAAGACTATTACTCTGAAATAGTATCGTTG
The DNA here is from genome assembly GCA_000404065.3 of Pinus taeda. Classification (NCBI taxonomy): domain Eukaryota; kingdom Viridiplantae; phylum Streptophyta; class Pinopsida; order Pinales; family Pinaceae; genus Pinus; species Pinus taeda. The sequence goes on from APFE030407661.1 coordinate 75,520, forward strand.
TTAGTCATGTTAACTGAAATAGTGTACAAATTCAAGTATCCTAGTTCGTTTATTCATCCAAACTTCTTACTTTCAACCAGTTGTTCCACATTGATATTACACTTTAAAGTAAATTTCAATAAAATAAAATATTTAAATTTAATGAACCAAAGTGAACACTTGTCATGAATCAAATTTCACTGATAATAGAGTTACGTGCCATCCAAATTTCACACTTAAACACATTCAACATTTCAAAACATTATGAACCAAGGTGAACATTCATTATAAATCAAATTTCAGTAGTAACAGACTTATATATCATAGACATTTCACATTGACACACATTCCATTTAGATCTTGTGATATTATTTCAACTTTCGGTAATTCAAACTTCATGGTTTCCTTTCCACTTTCAATGTTTGATCATGCTTTGCAAAACTTTCAAGCCTAGTGTTGCAGAAAAATATTTTTTTATTCCTTGAAAACCTGTGAGAAATGGTTTGATTGAAATCATAAATTTTTTTTGTTAGTTTCAAGTCTACTATGACTAGTCCTCGAAGGAAAATGACACAATATTCCTGTAAGAATATGAAAAAGATTGTCATAATAAGCACGAATCATCAAAAGGGGATCAAATAAGACTATGTAAATTAGACATTTACATTGTTCTCAGGATGTGAAGATACCCATTGAATTTCTATAATGATGCGTATGGTTCAAGTTGCCTTGCTGACAGAAAAAGATTCAAAGCAGTGTTGATCATCTGTCATAGCAATAACCCAACAAAAATCTCGATATACAAACTGAAGACACCCTTCTGGAATTCTTGAGATTTTGAGTTTTATTTCTCTTGTGATGTAATTCAACTTTGGTCGAGTTATAGAGAATTCTTGTAGGAAGGGCTTGCATATTCTTCGTTGTCGAAAAAAGTATTAGTGTTTTGTACAACAACACTCGATGGTCTTATAGAGTAAATACATTGACCCAATACACTATTTCCCATTGATTTCAGAGTAATGAAATTGAATTTCTTATCTAGCAGAAGCATCAAGTGAAAGAATTGAAAACAACGAATAAATTTATGCACATTGTGGCATAATCGACTTGTTCATTTCTTTTAGAGTAGTTTTGAAGACTGGCAATACGATATGGTTCAACGAAGAATATGGTGGTATGGGAGGGATCCTAACCATGTTTAATTCCTCACAGACAAGAATAAACTATTGCGGCCAAATGCAAGTCTTAGGTGAATTTAATGGAATGGCACAATTGTCGTGGCAGTATAGCCAGACAAAAGTGATTAGTGATTCTGATCATCATTTCCATCCTTGAGATGATTTTTCCCATGTAATTAAGGTATTCTTGTATCCAAACCTATTCAGGCCAGTTGTGATGGCTTTGGCTTCCTGTTGTTTTTTTAAGAAAAACATAAAGTTGCGACCACTTTCATGTGGATTTTATGAGTGGTTGGAGTCCCATTGAAAAAACTATTAATAGTGGATTTTATGTGTTTTCAACCATCAAATCATGGATGTTCTGAAAAAATTGAACAATGTTGAATGTACTCAATCGACTAATTGGGAAAATGTTGCATACAACCAATAAAACAGGTTGCTTGTGCTTTGCAGCTACCAACCTATCGCATAGGCGTTTCCCTCACCCACGTTTGAAAACCCTATTAAAGAGCGAACACTTTCTTTTTTGAACCCACAAAATTGTTTTCTCACAGCATACCCCAAAAAAGAGTCATTAATGATACAAATTTCTCTCCTCTTACTATCATGCCATCATATCTATACGTTCAACTCTATCATATCTATACCATTTATAATTATCTTCTTAATTCTATCTAAAGTGCAGTAGGACTGGATAAGCTACCACAGAAGAGTTCCATCGAACTGCACTAAAACCTTAAATGATGTACTTAACTATGACATCTTAAATAATACATACAGATAGAAGCATAAATGAAATGCAATTTACGACTAGACAACTTCAATCAAAAATCCCAAACCCATCTCAAATCCGTATTCAGATTTTACTTGATGCATATTAAACGATCAATATTAATGGCTTGTAACGTAAATGTCACTAGATGTATTTACAGGATTTTCAGTGTACTATATGTCGTGACACCAACTCCTAGATATTGTTTTCCTTATCAAATATCAATAGTTGAAATGGTTAACATAGCAGGACAAAACACACGTCAAACATTGGGTCCCTAATGTAACTTACTCCTAATAAATGAATCTAACACAAGGGTAAACCAACTAGTGAGTTGGCTTTAATTTTGAATGAAATAAAAAATTATTAGTCGGGTGTGTTTATTACTGGATGTGAAATAGGATGCACAAATCTGAAATGGAATTTCCTTGAATATTTTTATCTTAAATAAAACTTTAACTACTTCAGATTGTAGTAATGTGGTAGATTTCATTGTATTATCAGGAACTATTCATATTTAAACTCCCAAATCTGGTAAATGTATCAAAAATTTTATTACCTAACATGGCATAAAACTCTTTTTATTCGTACATACAGTTTCAAATAATTCATCAAAAAACACTAAATGGAAATATTGTTTAATAGAGTGCAAGCACATACTCATATTATGAGCACAAATGATCCGGAATCATCAAATTATATAAAACCATTATTAGCAAATAAGTTAACTAGTCATCATGTCATGACATAAGGCTAAACCTTTATTAGAAAATAAGTTAACTAATCGTCATATAATGACATATGCTATCAAAATATTATTATAGGATAGTTTATAATACATAAAAGAAGAAAATCATGAAATATTACCATAAAATGGATCAGATCTCACCATAACAATTGAGAAAGATATTTAAACTATGATTTGTGAACAATATTTTATTTCGAGATAATAAATCTAAGATTTGAGCTTGTTCATTTAAACAAATGAATCATAAACTTTAAAACAATATTAATGCTTCGAGCATATCTAGAACAACAACAACATATCCCTAAAGTTTAGCACTAAATGTTGTAGTAATAAGACCTCTAAAATGTTTATCCAAAAGGTATTTAGAGTTTCAATTTGGATCAATTACCATATGTAATACCTAGAAAAAGTAAATGAATACTAAGGTTGCATACCTTGTATCCAAAGACATGGATTTTGTTTCCTTCTTGTTGCTTAACAAATTTTGCAACACTTGTATGTGAATAACTGTCCTCTGAGTCATACATAGAACTCAATATTGGTCACCCTTAATCCTCAATCTATTAGTCCCATATTTATCATTATTTCCTCTCACCCCACAATATATTAGGTCCCTATAATACTAGTGTACCCCCTTATTTGTATTGTTAGTGTAGCGCCATATTTTTATTGGTGTGCCCAATAGAAGCTCCCTATTGTTATTATTGTTCCCTCACATTATTATGGCTATGTAGGCTCTTGTCAATTGTATCATCTAAGAATTGTTCATTTATATGATGTAAATGAGGCTTCCCCATTGAAGAGAATAATTTTTAAGACATTGATCCATCTATTCTTTTGTTTTGAAAGTTGGTTGCATAATATTTGGTATCAAAGCTTTGGATTCTAGAGTTTCGCTTCTTCAAGAAGGTCATCTTGGTTTTTTTGCTATAACATTTTCTCTACAAGGCTTCACATGCTAAAATTACAACCACATGGAGAAATGATATTGGTGAGCTTTGTGTAGGAATTTTAGATCTAGTACACTATATATTCGTAGATATCATCCAAGCAAGTTAGGGTTCTTGGAGGCTCCATAATTCTGTCTCAAACAGGTGACCTGCGGAAAATTGCCATAACTTTTTCTCTGAGAATAGGAATTATATTATGAAAAGTGTCTGAATAGTGCAAAACTTTATTTTTTTATCTTATATTTTAACGGCCAAAGGTCAAAATCGTGACATGTGGAACTTCATACAAGTTAGCTCTCCTGAACGAATCTATAATCATGTTATTGTGTGAGATTGGGCATAACACATTCTTGAAGAATATAATCTCGATCTAATGTATGGGGTTGGAAATGAGACTTATATGGCTACTGCAAAATCAAATTAAGACCCTGGAGAGAAGAAATTACATATCTACAATAGTTTCAATATCGAACTCCCAAAATGCAAGAAAATTTTGTGTTTTGTTTTAAGTTTCGCAAAACATTTGTTTGAAAAAATAGTTTGCAGTGATTCAAAGGGCATCGTGAATGATAGGCCTCCAAATTGTACATAAATTAAGGCCCATTTGGCCATCCTTCAGCACATTAAACCTCCCTTGCTACATTAGACAATGTATTTTTAACTTTAATATGTTCATTAGGAAGGTTTATTGATAATTGCATGTTTGTGCCTAATATTATTTATTTATTTTTATGGAATATTGTGAGAATATTGGGAAGATTATGAAGATTTAGAGGAGGAGATAATTTAGGGACTTGATCCCTACTACAAGAGGATCAATGTTAAATAATATACTAAGAATATATTTTAAAATTATTACACAGATTCGTGAGCTCCAATGATTGAGAAAATCTAAGAATGTCTTCATTGTCATTTAATACACTTTCCTAGTATTGGAAACTAGATCCACTATTTGAGGGATTTTGGTGGGTAAAGGTTCCTCCTCTCATGGACAATTATTCCTAATCATTTTTTATAAGTAACAAGTCGAATTTTTATCTAGAGGTTGATTTTTATTGGTCTTCTTGTAGAGAACATGCATATTTTTGCACATTGACTTTTATTTCTTTCAGGGATGTAACTATATTGATGGAAATAATGAAAATTGGTGCCAAGTTCAGCTTCTAAATCTCGGTCTCCTTTATAGGACTCTGATTTTACTTGGGCTTGGCCATCCTAGGAGGCTCATATCCCTTTTGTGTCATTTACTTTTCCTATTTTCACTTCTTATTCACATGCATCTGTTGTTCTTGTGTTTTTTCTATTTCTGCATTTAGTATTAATGATTTATTATTGTAGGATTGGGTTAAATGGTTCAATTAAGTTATTTTGTAGGATTGTAAACATCATTTCATCATTGGAACAAATTTAGAAAGTAATAGTAATCACTTAGCTACTTGGATTGGTGTACTTATTCTTAAATCTAGATTTCTGGAAGTCCCTTGTGGCAAATAACAATAAATTTATGCTATTTTGTAGATTATGATAAAAATATTCAATAGAGTTTATTCCACTTGAATTAGATTAAAAAAATATAATTTAATAATAAAATCTAGCCCATTTAATTTTCACTTGATTAAGTTAGACATTTCATAGATCTATTAGCTCACTAGTTCTTGGATTTCTAGATTTTACACTAGTAATTTTATGCTATTTTTTAGCATGGGTTAACATAGGTTGTTTTGAGTGATTCCACTTGGAATGGAGACCTAATACATCATATTCAATAAAAAAATTGTCCCATCCAATTTGGATTTTATTTAATATTTCATTCTATGAATTATAACATCATGCAATAAATTTGTAACATCCTGTAGTTTCTTGTAGTACTCTTCCAGCATGTATATACTTGCTAAGATATGCTCAAAAAGATTTGGTTTGGTCCGTTAGGCTTGGAAAATCACCCCTAGGATCTAAATCATTTTTTAGGGAATAATAAACACCAATTAGGACATTCATTTTTACGATGTAGGTTACGCCTATTTATTTGAATTCATGCTCTTAGGATTTCAATTACAATTTGTTGTTCTTGCCTAGGATTAATTTCTTTTCCAAAGTAAAATTTCCATTTATGAAATTAGTTTAGGATTTGATTTCCTTACACTCACTCCATAATATCATGACATAAAATCAAGGACACATTTTATGTTGCACATATAGTGCCGATGCCTCTTAAGTATGTTGGAACCATGAGTTGATAATTAAAGTTGGTAGCCTTGGGAGTTACAACATTCTTGTTGCAATATTGAGGGTCATCACTTTTTTGTGTCGTTGTTGGGGATGTGTCAAAGTATGCATTGCTTTCTTCCCTAGTTGATTCATTTATTTTACTTTCTGCATAAACAAAAAAGATTGCATTAGGCATATTTTATTTCAAAAACATAAAATTTAATTCCATTAAAATTCTTATTAAAAAATAAATAAATTTAAAAATACTTCTCCAACACACCCCCATTTGATCACATCATTCAGTAAGAGCCACATCACCATTTATTTTTACAGGTAGAAGAAGAATAGGTGGCAGAAAAGGAATGAGAAATGGATGGAAATGATGACAATGAATAATATGCTCTTGGATTTGTCATTCAAGGTACTAAAGTCAGCGTGCATATGAATAACATCCCTCCATATTTTGTTCCAAACTATCATGGTTTAAGGTAAAGAGAAGACATCCAAGATGATTCAAATCAACAAGTGGATGAAGGGCATGAAAATTATACTCAAATATGGCTCCCGATAATCATCAAGTTGCAACCACACACTCTTCTTCAACTATTTGATGATCTCATCTCAGTCAAAGATTTCGGTCTCTCATATTCAAGTTATGCCAAAGAATACATTTCAAGCCTACAAATTATTTTATCTATCGTCTTGATGTGCAAATGGCTCCATTGGATGTATTCCTACACTTGAAAATGATTTTGTTTTTTCAAGTGGAGTAGGATAGGAAAAGAAATAAAAAATTAAAAATAAGAGAAAAAATAAAATCTCAGGTGGAAACCTCTTTTGAGGTGCCTCGCATTGGCTCACTGATTCAAAATCTCCATGAGGAACTTAGTGGGTTGGAAAAAAAATGAAAAGAGGGAAAAAGAAAAGATATTAGGTGAAAACCTCCTTTAAGACACCTAGGCACACCTAATAGTGAAAACCTCATTGAGGTGACTAGTTTTCCTAGAAGAAAAAAGAAAGAAAAACAAATCTTTGCTCCATGTATCTATCTCTTAGGGATGTAGGTGTTCTCCAACCTCTACAAGCAACAAAGACAAGTTAGCCACAAAAATAGAAGTTTATCAAAAGTGTAGTCAAAGGAAGTCAAACTTAGGACATTATTCTACTTTGCTAAAATTCTCCAGAGGGGCCAAGGCCATGCCAATCCATCACCCTCATCTATTTCCACCATCCAATCATCATTCCCAAGATTTTACCACTCATTTTCCTTGATGTCCTAAAATGCTACAAGAAGGTCCTGTAGTTACTATATGAAACAAAAAGACATAGAGGAAAAAATTATTTTGATCATATCTTGAAAACCATGGATCCGTTTTCCAAGCTATTTTAGGGGGGGATGCATATAGATGATAGCAACATTCCCAAGTAAATTCAGAAAATTTTGGTGCATACTTTTCGATAAATTGACCTCCATCGCTTATAACCATTTTTTAATGTTATTGATATTTGTGCATCCATTTGGAAATTTGTCTCATGGGGAGATGCATATGGACAATGTTAACATGCATAAGAAATTATAGAAAATTCCAATGCATATTTTTCAAGAAATTGACCTCCATCACCTACAACCATTTCTTATTTTTCGTGAGATACATGTATCCATTGGCAAGGATTTTTTATGGGGTGGTGCATAAAAATAATGGAAATGCACTCAAAACATTTCCGATCAATCCATTCTACCATTTGGGAGATATAGACAAAACAAGTCTGCTACAAGAGGTTGTCCTGAATTACTATAGGAAGATCCTGTAGTACTACATGATGGTTGAAAATAAGATATAAGAGGAAATATTATTAGAGAAAGGGGTCAAAAGGTCATATACTAGTTAGGGAAGGATGTTATAGGTCCCCAAATGCCACTTTCATCACTCATCCACTCCATCTAACCAAAATACATCTTCAAATTCCACCCTTCCTTACATGAAAAAATGAGAAACAACTTTGTCATCAACTTTTCCACCACCTACACCACCTCTTGATGATTTTAAATTTGTCCTTGTACGTCCTATGAATTTCCATCAATACCATAGGCACAATTTTGTCTCAAAGAGGAATTAAATGAATGCTACAAGAAGACTATTTCTCTTGTGAGCAGCGTGTAAGTAGCGTGAAAGCAGCCTGCACAATTACAACAAAACTCAACATCAATTATTTTTTTACTCGCAAAGAAGAATACCTAGCCACCTTTAGCATCATGAAGCCATTTCTAAAGATTTACAAGAGGGAACACCCTCCTTAGGAAGAATTATATCCACTCCACCACCAAAAGGTTAAACACTGGAAATAAAATTTCACACAACAACCTTATCAGTCAAAGAATAAACAAGCTATGAAGACCTATACAGAAGCAACAAAAGAAAATTAGCACCTTGAGGGAAGCATGGATCGATCATCAAATCAGTAGCAACATGCATGTCTGTCCACAACCATCAGGAAGGTACAGGTATCCAATATTATTGACCTCTTCTCTTGAGTATATTATAGATAGAAATTTGTTTTCAATGTATGTGAGGTGACATTTTATAATCCTAAGGATGGTTCAATAGTCTCAACCAATCTCAACTAGTTAATTGTAGCTAACTCCCTCACTCATGGAATGTGGAAAATCAAAATTAGGAAGGGTGATGATTTTGAGTAGGGGGACAACAGTTAAAAGAGGAAATTTGTACAAAGTCCAAGTCACCAAAACACTCAAAGCCCTCCATCCACTACATATTGACTATCTATCCATCATTCATCCATCTCATTTCATAATAAAAAATTAACATTTCTCAAGATCAAACCCTACACTATGTCCCACCCTGAAAATTTCTTGAAAAAAACATAGAGAGCACATTGTCTACCTTCTTGCAAACCTACACTACTCCCACTAAGCCTAAGCATCATCCTCCAAACCCTCTACATCATTTCTCATCACTCACATACAATTAGAAGACCCTGAATGAGTGCTTGAGGAAGGCATAATTTTTCTACAAGAAGGAAGAATGGAACAAATTGTGCTAAAAGAAAAAATGGCAGTGCCTAAGGGAGACCTAATAAAAACAAATAAATCCAATTCCCTTGAGGCAATCATCTAGGCCACAAAAGAGAACAAGGGAACTAAAGGAAAGAAGACATTCACCATGAAAATAGAACTTAAACTATAGTGATGAAAAGGGCCTTTCTAACAAGTCTCTAATATCTTTCTACCTTTTTTCCAAGGCCTAAAGATGATATAGAAATGGGAGAAAGGAATGGAAAATCTGCTCCAAAATGGCATTGAGGGGAATGTAAGTCAAGTTGAGGGCCTACCCTAGGCTCAAACTATCGTTTCTATTGAAAACATGTTTAAACATGCTGCTATAGGGTTTCTTGTACTTACTGCATGAATTACTATAGGATGTCCTAGTTTGCTACAAGGTCTCATCAAAGGGCATTTTGAGGGTTCCAAATGTGTCCAAATGGTGGAAAAAGGTAGCAGGAGATTGGAAAAGGATGTGGAAGACCTTGCTAAGCCAAAAAATATAAAAGAACCCATCTTGCATAAGGAAAAAAGGGAAGGAATGTACAAATTAGGGAGGCCACCAGCGCCACTTATGAGGCATAATGAGGTCACTAAGTTGCTAAGAGGATAAGCAACACTTTCAACATGATGTATGATGGGCCTCCAAATTAGACATAAATTAAGGCCTATATGACCATCCTTTAGCACATTAAACCTCTCTTTTTACATTAGATAATGTATTTTTAACTTTAATATGTTCATTATGAAGGTTTATGTATAATTGCATAGTTGTGCCTAATATTATTTATTTTTGTGGAATATTGTGAGAATATTGGACGATTTATGAATATTTAGAGGAGGAGTTAATTTAGGGACTTTCTTCCTACTACAGGAGGATCAATATTAAATAGTAAATCAGGAATATATTTTGCAATTATTACATTAGAGCTCCAATGATTGAGAAAATCTAGGAATGTGTTCCATGTCATTTAATGCAGATTCATAGTATTGCGAACCAGATCCACTATTTCATGTATTTTGGTGGGGAAATCTTCCTCCTTTCATGAGGAATTCTTCCTATTAAGTTTATATAAGTACGAAGTCAAATTTTCCACTAGGGTTTTATTTTTATTAGTATTCCTGTGGAGAGAACTTGTACTTTTGTAGCTCCACTTCCATTTATGGCAGGGATGTAATTTTTTTGATGGAAATAATGAACATTGGTGTCATGTTCAGCTTCTAAATCTTGGTGTCCTTCATAGGACCCTAATTTTCCTTGGGTTTGTCCATCATAGGAGCCTCAACCTTTCTATATCATTTACTTTTCTTCTTTTCACTTCTTATTCACATTAATCTCTTGTTCTTGTCTTTTTTCTATTTCTGCATTTAGCATTAATGATTTTTTGTTGTAGGATTGGGTTAAATGGTTGAAGTAATTTTTTTGTAGGATCACAATCAGAATTTTATCATTGGAACAAATTTTGAAGCTCATAGTAAAAATTGAGCTACTTCGATTAGTTTGCTTATTCCTAAATCTATATTTTTGGAAGTCCCTTGTGGCAAATAATAGTAAATTTATTTTATTTTTTAGAACATGAAAATGAGTTTAAATTGAGTTGATTCCACTTGAATTATATAAAAAAAAAACACATTTTGTGGAATAACAAAATTTACCCCATTTCTTTTTCAGTTGATTAGGTCAAGCATTTGATAGATTTAATAGTTCTCCAGTTCTCAAATTTTTAGATTTTAGACTATTGATTTTCTGCTATTTTTAAGCATCATTAAAAAAAGGTATTTTTGAGTTATTCCTCTTGGAATGAAGACCTAATATATTCTAGTCAATAAAAAAAAAATTCCATCCAATTTGGATTTGATTTTCTTGGTGATTCGATGAATTGTAAGTTATTGTAGTAAATCTCTAACATCATGTAGTTTCCTATAGTACTCTTCCAACGTGTGTATACTTGCACATATCCTATCAAAAGATTGGTGTCATCCCTTACGGTTAAATCATGACGCCTAGGCTCTAAATTAGTGGTTGAGGAAGAATAAACCCCAATTAGGACATGCCTTCTTACAATGTATATTAGGCCTATTTATTTGAATTCATGCTCTTAGGATTTTAGTTACAATTTTTTCTTCTTGCCTAGGATTAATTTCTTTTCCAAAGTAAAATTTCCATTTATGAAATTATTTTAGGATTTGATTTCCTCACATTCACTCCATTACATGATGAAATCAAAGGAATGACACATTGAATGTTGCACATATAGTTTTGATACCTTTTAAGGTTGTACGAACCTCGGGTTGATAATTAAAGTCAGCAGCCTTGGGAGTTGCACCATTCTTGTTTCAATATTCAGGCTCATCAGTGAAGCATAGATATCATTGTTTGATTAAAAAATTCCTTGAAATAAAATGGACAAACCTAGGAACCAACCAAAAATCTCTTCTATCACGCATGAAGAAGAGGAATAAATGCAACATAATATATTGAAATTACAACACCAGGTGCAACAAATTTGAATGTCACAAAGAGTAACCAAAAGTGAACTACAAGCTAATATGTATGGTTTAAAATATGACATGGAATCAATGATGAATGTAAATATGGGAGGTTTTAAGAATGGTTAAAAGTATAAATGAAAATGGACCTAGAAGGTTTAAAGGAAGGTTTGACAGAGGCGCTACAAGGTGCTTCGTGAAAAGCATGATGAGGATAAAAGGAATACAAATTATGATTTTAGAGTATCCCATAGTGGGTTAAGCACTGACCACATTCCAACTATCAATATCACTAAGTTTGATGGCAAGGATCCAATGACATCGATATTGCATACGACACAAGTCTTTGATCTACATGATGTGTCGAACATACAAAAGTTATGCATTACATATTTATATCTATAAAACAATCAATTTGTGTGGTACTAATGGCTTTGTTCTCATAAATCAATTGTCACTTGGACAAATTTGTTGAAGAATTGGTAGCACATTATGATGATACAAAAAGAAACACCTTCTTTAGCCAAATGATAAATCTCAAACGAAAGGGTTTAATGGAAAATAACATTGAGGACTTCCAAAGATTGAATATCAAGGTAAATGATATTCCAGAGGAGGATAGGAATGATGTCTTCATAGGTAATTTAAAGTATAACATGCAACATGTGGTTGGCCTTTGTGAATCTAATTCATCAGAGAAATATTCATGGTGGCAAGAAATTTGAAATAAAAATTATGGTAACAAGGAATCCTACCACTCAAAACTATAAAGATGGAGGTGTTTCTGCTACTAGCTTTCCACAACCCACAAGTTTCACACAACAATAGTTGGAGGAAAAAAGAGAAAAAGGGTTTTGTTACAGTTGTGTTATAAAATACACTAAAGTTCATAAGTGTGTTCAGAATAAATTATTTTACATATATTGTGAATAAGAGAAAGACAAGGAACATGAACCATCAAAATAAGAGTATATACACTAGGAACCAACCCCAGAAAAAGAAGAAATGAATTCGATGATATCTTGTAATGCATTAGCTATAATTACCACTCCTAAAACTCTTAAGATAGCCAAGGAATTTAATTTATTTCTATATCTAGCAGTAGAGTGTCAAGTGATGGTCGCAAATGGAGAACATATAAATTTCCCCAGAAAGTGCCATAACATCAAGCTAACCATGGAAGAATATGTATTGAACATTCCAATTCTTTTTATTCTAATGGATGATGAAGATATTGTACTAAGAGTCCAATGGTTACAATCTTTGGGGATGATAGCTTTTAATTTCAAGAACGTTTCTTGAAATTTTCTTGGGAATGAAGTAAAATTGAATTAAGCGGTATTAGGGTGAAACCAATATAATAAGCTATACCAACATGGAAACTCTTTTTAAGAAAGCAAAAAGGAGAATAATTGCACAATTATGCTCATTAGAGGTTCAAACCTTCAAATGATCTATTTCTCCAAATCTCCAAAAACTCTTGGACAATAATTCCAAGGTGTCTGAGACTCCCAAAGTCCTCCCACCAATTATTCATTATGATCATGCTATTCACTAGATTTTAATAAGTATTCCTCCAAATGTCACGACTTAAAGATATCCCTCTTCCCAAAAGATTGAAATTGAACATATGGTTGTAGAAATTCTAGAGGTTCTTATAGTTCAACCAAGTCGAAGTTCTTTCTCTGCTTCAATAGAGTTGGTTCACAAAAAGGATTGATCATGGTGTATGTTTCTAGATTATAGGGAGCTCAAAAAACTCACTATTAAATATAAATTTCCCATTCCTTTTATTAATGAATTATTGGATGATTACATGGAGAAATTTACTTCACCATCTTGGATCTTTGTTAAAGATATCCTAAAATTACAGTGAAGAACAAAGACATTCCAAAAACAATATTAAAAGCTCATGAAGGTCATTATGAATTTTTGGTCATTCCTTTTTTCTTACTAATGCACCTTCCACATTTCAAGGTTTGATGAATTCCATTTTCAAACCATTCCTTAGAAAAGTTATGTTAGTATTTTTTTGATGATATACTAATCCACAACAAGTCTTGGAAGGATAATTGTCAACATGTTGACAAGGTTCTCAGACTGCTGGAGGAGAAACACTTATATGAAAAATCCTCTAAATATTCCTTTGGAGTACATGAGGTGGAATATTTGGGTCATATTGCATCTCATGAGGGTTTTAAGGTAGACCCTAAAAAAACTATATCCATTAAGGAATGGAAAATCCACACAACCCTCAAGCATCTTCGAGGATTTCTTGTGCTGACAGGGTAATATCACAAGTTTCTTAAGAATTATGGGAGAATATTAGTGTCTTTAACAACATTATTGAAGAAAGATGAATTTTCTTCGACTCCACAATAAACTAAGGGATTTGAACATCTTAAAGATATAATGTTCCAAGCATTGATCTTAGCTACACCAAAATTCACAAAATTATTTATTGTGGAATGTGATGCCATAGGAAATGGACTTGGTGTTGTTATAGTGCAAGAAGGAAGATGCATTTCTTTTGAAAGTCGTCTAATTAAGGGAAAGTATTTACACAAACCTATTTATGAGAGGGAAGTGTTGGAAATACTATATGCACTAAAGAAATGGATACTTTCCCTAATGGGAAGGCACTTCAAGGTAGAAAAAGATCACAATAGTCTTATATATTTTTTGTCATAAATATTATCTTCAAAAGAGAAGAAAAAATGGATCACAAAAATGTTAGTTTATGGCTTTGAAATTATCTACAAAAATTGAAAGGAAATTTTTTTTGTAGATGCACTCTCAAGAAAGGATGAGGATTTGGAAGCAAGGGATCAATAGAAGAATTATGAATAGGTGTTGAAACTTATTCAAAAATTACAACAAGATCCTAGTACATCTGATAAATTTATCTAGAAAAAATGATTCATTATGGTACAAAGATTGCTTTATCTTTGTAATAATTCTAAACTCAAACAGAATATTGTTTTAGAATTGCACACCTCCCCCTTAGGAGGGCACTAGGGATTTTTAAAAACTTATTTCATGATCAAGAAGGATATTTTTTCGGATGGCCATAAATATGATATTTAAAAGCTTGTGGCATAATTTTTGGTATTCCAAATAAATAAAGTTAAAACACAATTAAGATCTTGAGTTTGTTACAACCTTTATCCATTCCAACTTAGCATTGGGAGGAGGTCCCAATGTTATGCAACCAACTCACAAAATGGAGGAAAAGATAGATCAATGACTTAAAAATTATCCTCTTCAAGAGGAAACCTCATTTACATTACAAAAACAAACAATCCCTCGATGATACAAATGAAAAAATCTCATTTATATATATAGGAGTCTAAGGCATCATAATATAATAAGAGCCTACATAATAACTATAATGTAGGGACAATAAAATAACAATAGTGGGTTTGTAGGGGCCACAATATTAACAATATGGGGGTCACATGGGCACAACAATAAAAATAAGGGGGCCACACTAACAATAACAATAAACGGTATACACTAGTATTATAGGGACCTAATATGCCCTTCTCTTTTAGAAAAGTGTTATCCTCAATAGTTGAGTAGTTTTGGATGCTTTTGTATAGAATTCTGATCCTCCCATGTCGAATCTTCAGCAGATAGTTTTGTCCACTTAATGAGATAATCTGAAGTTGTTTGATTTCATAATTGTCAGGTTCTTATTTCCGTGACCACTTCAATCTCAAATATGATTTTTGGGTGTGGCATCCACCCAGGACATGTTTTGGGGCTTAAAGCCCAAGTTTTGACTAAGTCCGATGTAAAGACTCTGCGATTTGTGGGCACGGAGCGTGAATATGGTAAATGAGTCAGAGGGTCATCTACCCTCATTTTTGTAATGTAATGTCGGTTTGAGAGATCTACCCATGGTTCATGGATGATCTAATGAGGAAGCATTGAATCTAAGTGGGAGGTCGAGTTTGTGAGTCGTAGAGTAGGAGAAGGCTATGCAACTGAGCACGCGGAGGCCTAGCAGTCCACAGCTAAGTTTGCGAACACCTACAACTGAGTGTGTAGGGAAAGTTGAGTCTATAACTGATTGAATCATTAATAAAGAGAATTTTTACAATATTTCTATGTATCTTTTCCTGTTTTATGCATTGAAGTATATTAGGTATAAATTGCAAGTTTAATGTTTATTTGTTGCGTGAACTTATATGAATGCGTTGAATAAGTGAATATAATATAAGGTATTTGTTTATGTGAGGATAACTAACTGTTATAAAAAGTTAAGTAAGATTTTTAGTGTGACTTAGGGAAATAGCGTAGATTGCTGCACTAGCAACGCGAAAGCTCCACAACCCCTCGTTAGGTTGTGCGAAGGTGAATATAACATGGCGTGAAGGCCTTGCAGGTCATGAAAGTGCATGAGGTAACTTGAGTGAAGGTATTCAGATTTGGACTAAATCGACCCCTCAGACATCTCAAGGGTGCAGAAAACTAGTTCTAGCATCCCCCCATACTACTTCGGGTGAGATCTCAGTCTGTGCTCTGTCGACTTTTGTTGAAAGGGACAATACTATAGGGATTTTTTTGGCTAAATAACTCTGAACCATGGTCAAGACCCATCAAGCCAACAAATCATTTTGTTGCTAGGACCGGAATCTCCATAGAGATGTCTGATGTTGTATCATTGAAATCCAACTAAGAAAGAAATTGAAGGTTGGTTGGACAGATGAATTAATAAGTTCGCGATGCAGGAGAATAGGAATCTACAAATATGAAAGGAAAAGTGGTTAGACTACTACCCATACATAGAGATCCAAGAAAGTTTTTTCGCATCTTTCCCTACTAAGTTGTACGAGTGGATCATGAAGCTATCAAATAGCCAAGAAAGGTGGAAAATCGCTAATCCTATTGTGTCGACTCCAGATTTGGTGCCCATATTGGAAGTGTCGAAGGATAAGATTGCGCGCGTTGTTGATCACTGGGTCAATCAGATTATAGGAGGATTCATTACTGAGTTTTCCATAGATACTTCAGTCAACTATAGTGAGGTAGAGCGACACTTTCTCAAAGGACTGCGAGCTAAGTACGTAAAGTCTCTGAATACTTGGACTAAAATGTTATTGTGTGAAAATAGGATTATGCAATTACCTTGATGTCCAGAGCTACGCAAAGTGGAAAAACCTATAGAAATGAAGGAAGTAAGGGACCCAAGAATAGCCCATTGATTTCACCTCTGTGAAGGGATGAGGAAGAGCTCGCAAACGTCTCACCGAGAAGTGCAATAAATTTGATAAGATAGAGGATTCCGTGTATACCACCCCCGCCCATGTGACCACCAGTTTCACCTCATTCACCCCCATCTTTGCCCATACCACTCAACCACCAGTCAATATGGCAAGCATTATAAAGTTGTCGGCGTTCAAGCGAGTAGGAAATGAAGATCTGGACCCGTTTTGGTTCCTGATAAGGGTTTTATGGGAAGTGCGGGGAGTTATAGATGATAACATAAAGAAAGCAATGTTGGTCAGTGCTCTGTAGGATCACGCACTGACTTGGTATATTAAGCATTCTAATGACAATCCGAATGCAGGGATCGCAGATATCCAAACTGTGTTGAATAGAGAATTTAGTAGGCCGAAGTCAGAGATGCAGTCGATCATTGGATTCAAAGAGATCACAATGCTACCAGGTGACACTCCTTGGGAGTTGGATTAGAGACTAAAGTGCACAATTCGTGAAGCTAATATGACTTTGAAGGATGGACGACACCGTGAATGGTTTATGGCATCGCTAACACCACATTTGAGGAACACGTTGTCGCAATAGAGGTTAACAACCCAGGAATAGGCCTTGGAGATCATGATGAGGTTGCATGAGACCATGATACATGATCCTAACTTGGGAGTTCAGTAGATCCACGCATAGTTGAAAATCTTATGCCTTGAGATGCAGAGTCTGAAATAAGATAGGATAGCCCGACCAGAAGTGTGCAAAGAGGTATGGTGTGTTAAATGCAAGGGTGAGGGTCATGATAAGGACCACTGCTTGGTGTTCATGGATTACTTGACAGGAGGAGAGTCAATGTCATTAAGATCAAAGGCACAAGCAGAACCTAGGGCGATGCTTGCTTTGTGGTGCATGATTTGTTAAATACGTGTAAAGCATGCTATGAACAACTGCCATTTGTTAGAAAAGTATACACAAAATTTGCAACAATTGTTCTATAGCTTTTGTAGATTGGTTGGAGACGACAAGCGCACTTGTAGAAGCTATGAACTGATGATGGATAGGACTCCCACCTATAGATTTCAAGATAAAATGTGGCCCCTTGACCAGAACACAAGAGTGTCGTGACTTGGATTTTAAGGGCATGGACAAGGCCGAGGTGGAGGATGACTTGGAAGAGGTTGTGGAAAACTGATAGGGTAAAATTGTGGAGGACCAGGACATTATGCCCATGACTGTACGAATCCAACACATCCATCATGTCTGTATTGTACCTTATTTGATCATGATACAAATGATCATCTTACACTAATAGCTAGGTTGCATGACAAGGGAGCACTCCAGCCTTCCCCGACTCAGAGCCTACAAATGATGAGGTTTGAGCTGCACGAAGAAGACCCCAATGTGAACATTGTGCTTTGAAGTGGAATTATGATAGGAGATGATAAAGGAAAACAACCTAAAGATAGTACTTGGGTTCGCAAGGCTCTGACGAAAGAACCAAAGTTTGATTTGGAGTGTGCTTAGGAGACCTTCATGGAAGCTAGGAAGAGATTCACTAATGCCTCCACTTCAAGAAGCAAAGACAGATCGGAGCCAGAAATAGACCCATCGATGCTCACAATGTTCCTATAAACATGCATGAAGCTACTACGTGACAATAAGGCTGTAAAGGGATTGCAGGAACTCATTAATAGATGCATTTGAACCACGCTAAGAGAACCATGCATAGTCTGGAAGATTGGAAAGAATGCAATGAGGACGGGAAGAGAAATGATGTTGACCACGCAGATTGGAGAATATGAGATGGAACAAGTAATTCTGGACCTACAGTTCGACACGAACATTTTACCGAAGCAGACATGGGAGCACATGGGATGGCCTACATTGCAATTGTCTCCTATCCAACTGTGAATGGTGAACCAACAAGAGATAATACCTATAGGGAGATTGCAGGGAATCACCGTGGATATTGAAGGGGTAAGTGTGCTAGCAAACTTTGAAGTGATAGAGATTTTTTATGACAACAATCCTTATCCCATGCTCTTAGGAATTGATTGGGCCACTGACATGAATGGGGTGATAAATTTAAAGAAGTGCAAGATGATTTTTGAGAAAAAGTCTTTGCGCGTAGTTGTACCTTTAGACCTTGTAGAAGTATCGTGCTACACTGAGCTAATGTGCAACTATGAAAGCGATGATGACTTAGATTGTATCTACAAGATAACCACGTGACAGCAAGATTGGGTAAATCCCACCATGGACGGATGGATCTCATGGGAGCACGAAAGCTCATGTACATTAGATTATGATGAGGAGATAGAGCGATGGAAGAACTAGTTGCATGAGGTGACCACGCTGAACTGTAATATGATGACAAGATCATTGCATTGCATATCTATCCAAGTGAGGGATCTGCCTATTTATGATGGGTTAAGAGAGGTAGATGGTTTCTTGCACATATTTGAAAGGGAGGTGCCAGAACAAAAACATGTCGAGGCTTTGAAATGGGTACTATAGGCTACACCCGCGAGGTGGTGGGGTATGTACCAAGGAAGTTTCGAGGGCTAGTGTGAATGTAGGAGAATGATGAGCATGCATTTTGGGAAACCTCAGATGTGACTAATAAACAAAAAATATTGATGGGATAATTCGTGCGCGCATTTGTCCAACTTGGTATAGGCATATGGTAAACAACCTGCGCGAATGCACGTGGACTTCGCACTCGGGAACAAGGTCAATAAGCATGTGTTGGCAAGGCAATTGCTTGAATGGTCCCTCCAGTTGGGATGACAGAGTGTGGAAAGAACAAGTGTGCAGAAGGTTACCGATGCATAAGCATTTAAAAAGGTGTTCAAAGCACTAAATAGGGTACATAATGCGCAGCAAAGTGATTGGGACCTATGCGTACCAAGAGTTTTATGGGCTTATAGGACAATGTGCAAGAAATGGATGGGAGAAATGCCTTATAGGCTGGCCTATGGAGAAAACGTTGTAGTGCCAATAGAGTATAATATGCCTGGTTCGCACATACCAGCGCCGATAGATATGATGGTCCGTGAAACCATGGAAGAAGGGATCACAGAGCTAAACGAAGAAGAACTCTTGGGACCTGAGGAAGAAATCCAACAGGGTGACCTTAGGCTCCAAGAACTCATGAAAGAAAGAGTGTGGTTAAGGGAGAAAAGTGCTTTGGTGAAGCGGAAGTCAAGAAGCTTGAGTAACAAATAAAGAAGAGTTTTCTTGATAAGAAAACTAGGGTGATAAAACAGGGTGCACATGATTATGTTGAAAAATTTAGGGACTACTGTCAAGAGTTGATCAACTTGATGCCTTGGATTGGACCGTATATTACTAAAGGGATAACTGATTATGGCATGATGTAGATGGTAAAGTGCGCAATGTAGACAGTAAAAATAAAAGGTGAATTTCTTCCAGGAAAAGTGATGGATGGTGATGTAGGGTTACCCCCGCTTACACCCACAGTATGCATGTAAAATGCATAGGCACATTTCTCCTAGGTATTTAACTCACCATGGAGTCAAATCTTCAACCATCAATGGTAATAAACTATAGATTAACCCACATAGTCTAACCCTTAGGCAATATCCACTTATTGGAACCTCAATCGACCCTCAAACCTTCACATAAGGCTTTATTAAAGCCTTTCATTAGGTTCTTCCTATCGGGACTTTAAAACCCCTCATAATCTTCCTTAACCCTTCTACAATGTTCATTAACCCTTTAACCACATATATATATAGCCTTCCCTCTTTCAACATTCACTATATTTATTTATTGCATGAAATACTTATCTCCCATGATAATGTTGGATTTACATATAAATTAATACATAACCCTTTTGTCGGCACTATTTTCTTTTATAAACCTTTTACAAAGGAAATAACCCACAAACACGTAATAATTTACCTTTTTGCCTAATATGGCCTCTACACGTCTTACAAGGTTCCACCTTTATCGCAATTGGGTATCATCTCCTCCATGGGTCACATTAATACACACCTCCTTCTACTAACATATTCTGGATCTCAAATTATTAAACACTACCACTATAACTTTGTCGGGTCTGCTCTTTTAGACCTTTCCTTCAGTGCTTTGCTGATCTCTGACCACCTCCGATCATCATTCAATGTTTTATCGCTATCGACGCATTGGAATTTCACAGTCCACCAACCTTTGACATCTTTCTAATGCGATTTCAATTAGATCTTGACCATTGATCGACTCTCGATCTGACAGTCAATATCCCTTCCCGATGCAAAGTCACCTAACAATCCTTCACCATTGATCTATACTTACTATCTATCCAACCGTCTACTATGACTTCAGATAGACAACTGGCATGGGGGTTAACCACCCAATAAAATAGTTTCCCCTCATTCCTCCACTACTATGTGTCCTCTGATTAGTGTAATCAGAGCCAAACAGTAAAAACCGCTTACGACCTTCCCTTCACCCGAAATACACTTCTTTTCCTTTGAGAACTGCTCTTCGTTGATTATCCTTCGCACTCCTTCAATGTTTGAATACCATTGATCTATGAGATTGATGGGTTTTGGTCCTTGTTTCGTGCGCTGTTGATCTTTGATATCCAATGGTTCTTACGCTTTGACGACTCGCTTCTTCCTTAGTCCTTTTCTTTATGTTTTCACTGTTTCTTAAACGTTTCCTGTCTAGTTCAGGTTTCTTCAAAGGGTTTCATTCTTCCACTTCTACGGTTCAACTTCTCTGAGCTTAACACCTCAGTGACTTCTCACTTCGCTACCCCTCCAGAGCTTCACTCTTTTTCCTCAGTTGGATTCAAATACCCTTGATGATTCCTCTGAATCATTCTCTACTTTGCATGTTCTGTAGAATTCTGCCTACCACCTCGTTACAAAACCTACGAATTCATATGTAATTCATTCATAAAATACTCATTTCACACATTTACATAACTAGAAATAAACCTTTGTATACATAAGTATAAACAAATGATTACATTCGAGACTTTGTGTCTCTCATAGGCCTGATATTCAACTATGAGTGGCCTCCTTCGTTCACTCTGCTCGTAGGCTTACATGTATACCAGAAAGGTTCTTTGAATTAATTCTCGTTCAAATCCTAGATATACTGAACTAAATCCTAAATGTCCTCTATCCTCTATGTCCACTTCTAACTTCATTTAATTTCTAAGAACTCTCTCTAGTTCCATGAATCATGAACTACTTTAAGAGTTATAATTGTACTCTAACTCTTTTTTCATTACTAACCACTCATGTTATCTTTTATTCAAGAGAATTTACAAGATATCTCACATTATCTAATTAATTCCTATTATATGCACTCAAAAGCCTAAATATTACATTAATTCATCACTTAGGAATCCAAATTCCTTAAAATACATGACCCCCTATGTCTACTAAAGTACAATGATTTTCCTTGGGTTGAATGCTCCTGGATCAAAGCCACCTAAAGTAGAAATATTCATGATCTCCTGATCATATGTCTCCTAATCTTTGTCTTCCTCAATCATATACTTTGTTTTGTCACTGCCCAAATGTCTTGTTCCTTTGCTGCTGCCGCACTTCTGTTGTCTTTTGCTCCATCTTCTTATCCTTGTCAATCAAGTTCATAGTCTGGTTGATCATCCTTCTTGTTGCTATCATTTTCCTCTCTATGGCCTATTTCATCATTAGTTGTCACAATTCTTCAATTTCATTTTCCAGCACAGCTTCGGGCTGGTCCATACTCTGCCACTTACTTCTTCCTATTGCTCTTTGCTTTAGGTTGTCACTGCTGTCAACTTAATTATTCAAACTTCTACTGGTTACTTCCACTTTGTAGATGTCGGTTTACTTTTTATTCTTCTTTTGCTCTAGTTCCAACTTTTACTTTGCTTACTACCTCCCTATCATCCTTACCCTCTTTCATGATTATTTATGTCTGCACTAAACCATGACTTTCTAGCATTCTCTCTAGCAATTTAGCATCTCTGTTCCATGGATTAAGTTATTCCACAAAATCTTCTTCTTCCATTTTTATTTTGCTGCTCATCTATGCCAAATTTCCTCTAGCATATGCAACTAAACCTACACTCACAAAACACTTGTCAAAAACATAAGACTTATGTGCCTTATCTTCCTTTGGCAACAATTCAGTTTGCTGCTCTGTTTCTTTCTCTTCGGTCAGCACATTAGTATGTTGTGTTTATTTCTCAAAAGAACTCATGAGATTGTCAACTAGTCTCTCTTCCACATCATCTGCTCTAATGATGTCTTCCTTCTTTTGTCCACCACAGTGAACTCCTTCCTTTTCAGTGTCAATCTACTAAAATTTCATGTCAACCTCCGTTTTCTTATGATTGTCATTCATGACAATGTTTTTGTTTTCTTTTTTCAGCAATATCTCTTGAACATCCATTCTCTATTTTTCCAAATCCCTTCTTCGAAAATCTAATTTTCTATATAACTCAATAATTTCAATTCAAGTATATTTTGGAAATTTTACACAATTCTCCATACCTTCCTTTGTTACTGATAAATCATTAGATGTCCTTCTTTTCTTTGCTAAGTATTTTGTATATACTTCTTCCTTCTTAACATCTTTCAGTAGATGTCCTTCCTTTTTACTGACTGTCTCAACAATTTACATGGCTATTTCCACTGTGTCTATCATCATGGTGAATTGATGATCCCTTACTATGTTTTCAGCTAACATAATCTCTTTTTCTTCAATACATTTTTCCTTGTTGTCCCTATATAACTCTTCTCCCAGAGTTATCCTTGTCTCACCATCTGCATTAACATTCTCTTGTATTTGGTTTTCATCAATAACATTAATCAAACACATTTGATTACGTTTTTGACGCAGTATTCCTTCATTCTTCATCAGAATAAGATCTTGATTCTTCATCTCTATGACAGCTTATTTAGACTCATCCATAGACTTTTTCTTCTGTATGCAGTCAAATTCTTCTTCTTCTGAGATGTTTTCTTTGTCACCTTCTACTTCTAGATATTCATACACTCTGAAGATATCTTCAAAAGGTTGTTTTTCGTCTGCAATACCTACCATCATACACAAACTATGAATTTTAAAAACCTAAGACCTTGTGGTCCATTTGATGTTTCAGCCATCATATCTCCTTGTTGTTTGAAGTTCTCTTTATGACTCAGAAATTCTTTGATCATCTCCTCTTAAATCTCCTCAAGCCCTTCACTTGGTCGCTTGATATCTTTCCCCAACTATATATGAGACCTATCTATCTCGTCTTCTTCTAGAACAAAATTTAGATTCTGCTTGTCTTCTTCTTCCTTTATGACAATATTAGCAAATTGTCCTTCTTTACATGTTTCACCTACAAACATACAAAAATTGTCAGATTTAAAACCATGTGACTCTTTAGCCTCACTTGAAGTTTCAGTCTTCAAGTATTCATCTTCACTCTCTCCCAGAATTTCTCCTTTTTCTGGTTCACAAATGAACTCTACCATTTCCAACTTAGCTTCTTTGAGTTTTTTCATCAAACATCTTACTTGCTTTTGCAAATTTATGCCACTTCAAAAGCTTCTTCCTCAAGACCCAACCTAGTCTCTGGCTTTCTTCTAGTATCCTTCTTAATGCATCGAGTTGTTCTTTTAACTCTGCAATCTCTTTTTCAATTTCCTCTTCACTCATCCTCTCGCCATTTGCTTTGGCATTCTTCTTCTCATATATTCTGTTGTGGCTTCTCTCTGAACCTTTGCTATGACTATTAGTAGTCATCTTCTTCTCCTCTTCCTCATGAGCTCCTCACTCATTCACTATGAGCTGCATCCAAGATTGTGCAACAACAAGTTCTCCTCACTGAAATCTTACCTCACTAAGCTCTCCTCACTCAGTCTTTTGCTAAGCATGGTTCCTCTATCTGGAACCTCCCCTTGAGCAACACCTTATCTCCTTCTAGGCTTCTAAAATCTCTCACTCTTTCTTGAGAAAACTTCAACTATCCTCTATGTCCAATCTCTTGATGGATTTTTCAGGTTCACTACCACTTTTTCTTCAGAGTGTTTTCCTAACTCTGTCTTCAAGGACACATCTAGTTCTCCTCTCACAACATCTCTTGCTATCCTTTTGCAGAGATGTTTCATCTGCAACCACAATATCCAATTTCAATTTGAAACAAAACACACTATCTTACCTCCAATATCTATGTATGATCTTATTCTCTGATTCTTCTATACTTTGAATCGATTGTCCTCTATTTGGTCTTCAAGTCCTCTTTCCTTTAGAACTTGTACTAAGCAATCTTTTTCTCAATTTTCTTCAAGGAATCCTCTATCCCTATCTACTCCAAGCCTCTACTGGAACTGCTACAATCTCCCAAAAACTTCCAAAGTTTCCCTACAATTTTCTATTGTAGCCTCTATCATTGATCAATTAACTTATGCACATTACCTTCTTCTGTGTGAAAACTCCTTTTCATTGGAAATATTTCCCCACTCTTATTACAATTCTGCTCTAATACCAAATGGTGTAGGGTTACCCCGCTTACACCCATAGTATGCATGTAAAATGCATAGGCACATTTGTCCGAGGTATTTAACTCACCAAGGAGTTAAATCTTCAACCATCAATGGTAATAAACTATACACTAACCAACATAGTCTAACCCTTGGGCAATATCCACTTATCAAAACCTCAATCGACCCTCAAACCTTCACATAAAACTTTATTAAAGCCTTTCATTAGGTCCTTCCTATCGGGACTTTAAAATCCCTCATAATCTTCCTTAACCCTTATACAACCTTCGTTAACCCTTTAACCATGTATATATATAGCCTTCCCTCTTTCAACATTGGTTATATATATTTGTCACATGAAATCCTTATCTCTCTTAATAATGTTGTATTTACAGAGTAATATTTCTAGCCTAAGGAATGAAGGCAATATCCTTTTAATGGGTGACTTTAATGCTCGGACTTCAAGAAACCAAGCTATTCTTCTAAGCAACCATTTCAACCCTAATCCTATTTGGTTAGATGAAGACCTTCCTCTAGCTAACTGGTACAAAAGGAGCTCTGAAGACCTTGGGGAGAATTTGTTTCGGTTGGAGCTAGTCAAGCTCTGTAGTGCTCAAGATCTCATAATTTGCAATGTTCTAAAGAAGTGGCCGAATTATAGCCAAATGACTTGCATCCATGGCTTGGTAGTAGCATGTTAGACTATGTTATCTCCAATCTCCCTCTATACAACGAATAACAAATTTTAACATCTTAAATGGCCATGAGCTTGACTCTAATGATAGGCCTTTGCTTATAACTCTCAATTTTGTCATGCATAGAGATCCCATAGAAGATAATCCTTATAGGAAAAATAATTTCATCTTTGATAGAAATAAAAAAGATCTCTTTCTAATTGAATTAAAAACTAATTTACTTCCTTTATCTAGTATAGACAACACAGAAGATCTCTATCATAATTTTACTACAACCCTCTCATATTCTATTAACAAGTTCTCAATTAAGGTTTCAAGTAATAAAAGAAACAACAAAACCATCCCATGGTATGACAAAGATTGTAAAAGTGCGAGGACAGCCATTAAGGAAGTTGTTGATGAATCTATTAAATTTGGCAAGATAAACATATACAAAGTGCTAACTAAAAGGAGAAGAGACAGTATATTCATAAAATACAAGAGAATCTCTTACACCTTTCTAAGGTAGCTCCTAAGAAATTCTGGAGGCAGATCCTAACTAGGAAAACTAAAGATAATCATAAAATTGTTTTACATGACTGGAATTCCTATCTTAAAAAGCTTTATGAATCTCCAAATGTTATCGATAACTTTGAAACCCTGTTCACAACGACAAACATTTTCTCATTAGAAGACATTGATTTTGGGGTTAATCACTTGGCTAATGGGAAAGGGAAGGATAGTGAAGGCTATGAGGTGGAAATCTTAAGAATTGGATGTCCTTTCCTCATCCCCCACATTCACAAGATTTTTAATCAAGCGTTCAAGCAAGGGTTCACTAAACCATGGACTTAAAGCCTCATTATCCCTATTGTTAAAAGTGGGGATACAAATAACCCCTCTAATTTATCGGACAATTATGATCAGCCCTCTCCGAGCCAAGTTATATGGTATTATTTTGGAAAGGAAGTTGAGCATATGGCTTGAAAGTGAAGGTAAGTGGGCTAAAGGCCAAGCAAGTCTTAGAAAGCAACACTCAACAATAGACCACCTCATTATGCTTAGGATCATTGTGGAGCAATGTCGCAATGATAAATCCAATCTCTTTTGTTTCTTTGTGGACTTTAGAAAGGCTTTCGATATTGTTCCTAGAAACAACCTTAGGAACATATTAGAAGAGCTAAAGGTTCCTTTTCAGTTGAGAGCTGCCACTATAATGTTATATAAGAATGTAATTTCCAAGTTAAAGAGTAATAAGGGGTGGTCCAAAGATATTAAATGTAATATTAGAGTTAAACAAGGTTGCCCCCTCTCCCCTACCATATTTAGCATTTACATTGACAAGCTAGAAGGTTGTTTAGAGGAAGCAGGATGTGCTGGTACGATCTTAGCTAGAGTAGTCATCATTCTTATTCTCTATGCTAACAATATTGTTCTTCTCGCAAGGTGCCCATTTGATCTTGATAAGAAACTTATACTTCTTAAGGATTTTTTCTCTATCATGGGTATGGTTGTTAACACTGACAAAAAAAAAGTTATGATTATCAAATCCAAGAAGGACACCTATGCTAATTTTATGTATGAAAATAACAACTTGGAGGAAGTGTCTTCATACAAGTACCTAGGAATTGATTTTCATCACAAGCTCAACTAGAACTATAGCATTAAGAAAAGGATTAATGGGGGATGGAAAGCTTATTTTGGTCTTGAAAATAATTGTAAAACGACAAAGCTGGTAATGTGGGATAAAAAGAAGTTCTTATTTGAAACTTTAGTCACTCTGGTTATCTTATATGGGTGTGAGGTTTGGGGTTGGAGCATCTCTAGAGAATCCTGGAGAAATATTGAGCAAATCCAGAAGCATTTTATAACATATAACCTCAAAATTAAAAGCAACACACCCTATCCTATTCTCCTAATAGAAGTGGGACTTTCCCCTATCGAGAGCCTAGCTATGACTAGGCTTCTGTTGTACAAACACAAACACAATAACATAGGAGATCATAGACCTCCTAAGCTAGCTTAAAATTCTAGCGAAAACCACCTAAGGGTCAAACGAGGTTGGTATAAAGACATGAGGGCCTGGTTGAACCATTGGGAGATTGATGAGAATGTTGCATTGCAAAACATTAATAACATTAAAAATATTGTTACTTCTAAGTTCAAAGAAAAAATGTGGTGTGAGAAAGATTTAGTAGCTAAAATAGAATTAAGATATTATAAGGAGGTCATCAACTCCACCCTAGAATATCCAAAGTACCTCTTTGTTTTAACTAGCTCAAAGAAGAAAATTAATATAGCCAAGATTAGAACGAACTCTCATGAGCTCCATAGTGAAACGAGTCGTTGGGTAGTTCCTAAAACTCCATGGATGGAAAGCTTCTACCATCCCTGGGAGAATACAAACATCAAGGACGAAAATCACTTCGTCTTAGAATTCCCTACATACAACCACATTATATATTAGTTTCAAAATATTTGTTACAATAATGATCTTCCTATCCTTTCACGTTGTCAAAATTACAGTGAGCTTAGGAGGCTTCTCTCCAAGCTTTTTGAGCATAGGAATAAAATCTTAAATCAAACTAAATAATTCGTTTCTTTAGTTCCAATAGACCAAAGTTTGGTCTCAATGGACACTAACCATCATCATCATCATATAAATTAATACATAACCCTTTCGTTGGCGCTATTTTCCTTTATAAACTTTTTACAAATGAAATAACCCACAAACACACAATAATTTACCTTTTCTCCTAACACGGCCTCTGCACGTCTTTTGAATGTTCCACCTTTATCGAAATTGAGTATATCCTCCTCTGCAAGTCACATTAATACACACCTCCTCCCGCCTCCAATATGCAAACATATTCTGGATCTCAAATTATTAAACACTGCCACTATAACTTCGTTGGGTCCACTCTTTCAGACCTTCAATGCTCCGCAGATCTCTCACCACCTTTGATCACCAATCAATGCTTTATTGCTATTGGTGCATTAGCATTTCATAGTCCAGCAACCTTTGACCTCTACCTAATGCAATTGCGATTAGATCATGACTGTTGATCGGTTCTCGATCCAATAGTTGATATCCTTTCCAGATGCAATGTCGCCTAACAGTCCTCCACTGTTGATCTATACTTAGTAGATCCAACGATCTACCATGAATTAGGATAGACAACAACCATCTGCGTTAACTGCCTGATAAAGTAGTTTCCCCTCACTCCTCCACTACTACGTGTCCTCTGATTAGTGGAATCGAAGCCAAATGGTAAAAACTACTTATGGCTTTCCTTTTGCCCTAAATCCACTTCTTTGCCTTTGAGAACTGCTCTTCACCAATTATCCTCCGCGCTCCTTTAGCATTTGAAGATCGTCGATCTATGAGATCGATGGGTTTCATTCCTTGTCACCTATGCTATTGATCTTTGAGATCCAATGGTTCTTCTGCTTCGACGACTCACTTCTTCCTTAGTCTTTTTTTTATGTTTTCACTATTTCTTTAGCATTTCCTCTGTAGTTCAGGTTTCTTCAACAGGTTTCATTCTTCTACATCCATGGTTCAAATTCTCTGAGCTTAACTCCTTAGTGACTTCTCACTTCGGTACCTCTCGATAGCTTCACTCTGTTCCCTCAATTGGATCCAAAGACTCGTGATGATTCCTCTGAATCATTCTCTCCTCTACCTGTTCTACAGAATTTTTCTTGCAACCCTATTACAAAACCTACGAATTCATATGTAATTCATTCATAAATTACTCATTTCACACATTTACACAGTTAGGAATTAACCTCTATGTACATAAGTATGAAAATATGATTACATTCAAGAATTTGTGACTCTCATAGGCCGGATCCTGAACTATCAGTGGCCTCCTCCCTTCACTCTTCCCATAGGCTTGCATATATACCAGTGAGGTTCTTTGAACTAATGCCGGTTCAAATCCTAGATCTATTGAACTGACTCCTAAATGTCCTCTATCCTCTATGTCCACTTATAACTTAATTTAATTCCTAAGAACTCTTTCTTGTTCCTCGAATCATGAACTACTTTAAGAGTTATAATTGATTTCTAAATCTTTTGTCATTACTAACCACTAATGTTCTCCTTTATTCAAGAGAATTTACAAGATATCTCACAATATCTAATTAATTCCTATTCTATGCACTCAAAAGCCTAAATATTACATTAATTCATCACTTAGGAATGCAAATTCCTTCAAATACATGACGCTTATGTCTACTAATGTACAATTATTTTCCTTGGGTTGAATGCTCCTGCATCAGATGGCTAGCTGAAACCATATATAGGTGGTACAACCACTTGAATAGCCATAGGAAGCACAGTCTTAGCACTCCAAGTAGTTGGAAGGAGGTGCAGGACAATAAACTACTTTGCCCAAGAGTTGTGCGATGTCAGGGCTACACATATGAGTGAAGTGTCATGGGGTCCACGACAGCACAAGGGTGGCTGTGTTGCCCCACATGTTGGCTAGAAAGTGACTGTTGTAGTCACTATTCATGATTTGATGGTTGACTTAAGACCAAATAGAGCAGACATCGGGCATTTAAGGCAAGTTTTATGGGCAAGATTTGGGAAAATCTGCTACCAAGGGAGCATTAATGGACTAGATTTGGGGGGAATGGTCGAATTCAAATTCAAAAGGTGCTATAAATTACAAAGGAGTGCCCAACACACAACACTTGGTCATGTAAGAATTGAGTTGTTGTGGGCCCTGATTATTCCAAACCGAGACCTGTTTGTCCTGTGGAAAGCATTTTTTGAGCACCTGATTGAGCAGTTGAGAGATTTCTGGAAAAGCAAGATGGAAGCATTTGAAGAAGGCAGGGAAATAACATAAATGGCTGCTAAAGGAGCTGCACAAGACATGACCATAGAAGATGCCCCTGAGAGCACTGGGATTGTTGTGAAAATCCCTAAATCACCCCACATGTTGATATCGAAGAAAGATAAACAACCCATGATTTTAGTGCATGTGTCCCCTTGAAACCCATTGCGAACTACATTAACAATGGAGGAAAAATGGAAAACGGTTAACCTAGAAACCAATGTGGAGGAGGAAGACCTTGAGGATATCATAATTGAAGAGGATGAGGACGAGGGCATGGAGGAAGAAATTGAGGGTGTATTCCATCTAGCCAAACTGCCCAGATATGTCCCTCTATGGAAGGGGAAGGCAAAGGTGGCCATTGTCCTAGACGACACTAAAATCTCTCTATAGACTCCGCTATTACCTAATGATATAATTTTCGATGGATCGCACTTGGGAAGTGTGCCAAGCTTAAAGTTTTAAGATTGGGACTTGCTTACCATGTAAAATTCCCTCACTTGGCAACTGCACACCTCATGAAGCCAAAGAAACACATCATGACAGGAGTTATAGAGCTGGAGCCACACAAATGGTTACATGGGGTCAGAAAGGCAGGGTTGTTGAACTTACTTTAGGTGTCGCATTACCATCACACCCTAGTAACTATCTTCATCATCAAGGAGCTGCTCTACATGGTGCATGATGGGTGTTTGTGGTTGGAGGAGCCCATCCCTATCATGGACCAACTGATCCATCAAATTACTCGACTCTTGTGTAAAGGAGAAGACCTTGCAGACATTTTGGAGGGTAAAAGTTGTGATTTCGCCATTGCGGAGGCCATGAAAATGAAATACAAGCTAGAGAAGAAAAAAAGGGGCTACCCAATCTCCAGTATCAACAACAAGGTAGTCAGAGTTGTGACTCAGATACTGGAAGGTAAGGTAATGCTGAATTGTCGTGAGGATGAGATGCCCACACTGGTGGTTACCCTTGCCGAACAGTACGTAGAGGTGGTGCAATTTAACTAGTTCGAATTCTTGTGAACGGTGTTCTTGGAGAATTTCTACGAGGCACAAGAATGAGGGAAAACCTTCCACTATGCATGGCTTCTGCTGTCAATGGTGTTGGTCACATGGGAATTGAATAAGGACAACCAGTTCCCCACAATTCCAAGGGATCTTCTAGAATCGACGAAATATGCTTCATTTTGGGCTACTAAAACATGCACACCGCATCTGCGACAGTAAAATATTTTGCGTGTTCATGGAGATGAATATCAGGATGGGGATTAACTATAAGCTGCGATTATCACCCATTTTCAAAAATAGCCTATAGAGATTCACAGAGTTTAAAGTGGACTTTCATAACATCTACCTTAGGGCACCCAAGGACCCTGCCAAGATGTGGAACAAATTGCCATATGTAGCCATAGATTATGTGAACTTCTATGTACATGAGATGTGGCCACCAGAGTGACATGCTCCAGACATCTCTGTGGTGGAAAAGTCTGTTGCATAGAAAATGAAGGAGGAGGAAAAAGTGCGCATGGCACAGTTGGCAGAAAAGAGAAGGAAAGAAGCAACAACAAAAAAGGTGCAGGAGGTGTAGGATGTTGTGCAGACAACAACAGAACAATAGAAGGCCGCAACAGAAGCACATAAGGTAGTAGAAATGGACTGGGAGGGCCGGAAGTTTCCTTCGCCTAAGCAGGAGCAAGAGATGGAAAAAAAGATAGATGAGGGTGGCGTGGACCCATAGATAGCGTCGACACTATTGAAGGGCTAGTGCCCAAGAGAGAAGATGGGGTTGTGCAAGTAGGTAAAAGCATCTAAGATGTCTAACGACCCAATCACCCTTACCGATGGGGATTTTCATGATATAGGAGAGACGGTGCAAGACATCACCACAAAGACCCTTAAGAAATTTGTGAAGGATAATCAGATTGCATTGGGGGCCCTCTAAGCATAGATTTAGGAGTTGCAGGTGCACACTCCTTAGGCTGATAATCTCTCAACCAACCTCAGAGTAGGAACAGCCACAGCCGATGACATTTTGTGCACTCGTACAACCAACAAAATAGTGCTACTAGAAGGGGCACTGGTTACAGCAAATGAGGCCGACAGGCCTACAATCAATACATTGAAAGGAACAGGGATCAACATGGTTGTGCTCCCTCGGGAGATGCTCTATGTTATGCAGGATGGGATTAGTGCAAAACTACAGACTAAGGAGAGTCGCGCCTTGTAGGTGTTTAGTTAATAGAGGATCAACATGGAGTAGTTGAGATTACAGCGCGATGAGGTCATGTCTTAGAATAGGCAGATGGTATAGGTAATTGAAGAATCCTACCAGATAGTCCCTGAGCTGTCCATCCTAGTAGAAGCACTAGGAGAGGCATGCATCTAGAGGTTAGTAGCAGGGGTGTGTGAGAAGAAATGGCAAAGGTTGAGCTAGAGCGGAACCTTTAGATAGAAGAGCTGCAGTTGAAGGCCCATCCTTCAACTCCTGTAGAGGTAAGGGAACAACGCATGCCATTACATCAGGAATGGAGAAGATCAACAGTGCAGTGAGGGACTGCACCAAAATGTTGGAAGAATCATTCAAGGTCCTCACCACCATGCGGAAGGTGTTGGAATTATGATACAGGTGTTGTCCATGATGGCAACTCACTAAGAGGTTTGATATAGGTGATGGCAACTTAATCAGATGACAGATTAGAATGCAGCAGGTGAAGAGAAAGATATACGCAGGTTGACCATGAAGAACGTGCATATATACATGAGTTAGCGGAGCAGAAGGAGCGTACACGTATACACGTGGGTTAATAAGAGTAAAGGCGCGTACATGTTGGAAATAATGGTTTTGGTCCGTGGTATTTGGTCTATAGTATTTGGTCCAAAGTGATGACCCCAAGTATTAGGTTCATGGTATTGTTTCTACATGGTTTTGGACCATGGTATTGAGAGAAGCCTAACCTATATAAGGAGAAGATCATTA
The DNA here is from genome assembly GCA_000404065.3 of Pinus taeda. Classification (NCBI taxonomy): domain Eukaryota; kingdom Viridiplantae; phylum Streptophyta; class Pinopsida; order Pinales; family Pinaceae; genus Pinus; species Pinus taeda. The sequence continues at coordinate 109,124 of APFE030407661.1, forward strand.
GGCCAAAATGGGTGAACAAGGAATGAATGTCTGACGAAGTGCGAAGACCTAGTATTGCTGGTTATCGGTTTGTGCTGCTTGGATTGGGTTGATATAACAACGAAGGTACAAGTAATTATCTTTAGATCTGTACGCGGGTTGTATGAGGTGAAAGCACGTATACACGTGGTTTTGGTATAGTAAAGTAGCGTATGCATTATGAGATTTGGTATTTTAGGTTGCTGTTGATTCTATTGGTTGTTGCAGAGTTTTGGGCTCTGGTTTGCGTTCTGTGTTTTTGATGACAGGGTTTCAGTGATTCAGTATTGGGTGATTTAGAGATTTATGATGCAAGTATAAGTGGATGATTGTATTGTAGCAGTGATTGTTTTGTACTTATGGATCTAGTCTAAAAATTGATGAAACGTGGTCCCTGAAGAAAAGAAGGTTGCAGCCTTCTGTAGGTCAGCACCTATGTACTAGTATATCTGCTACTACAAGAGCTAAGGGGGTTGTTTCTCCCTTCCAGAAGTAACTAAAAACGAGAGAGGGTTGTAGCCCTCTGCAGGTTGTAGCTTGTGTGCTGGTAATGGACTGCACCAGTACATTGTACAAGAAGTTTCTTATTAAAGGAAGAAAGAGGCGAATTGCAGCAGGTGGTTTTCACCCACATTGGGTTTCCACCTTATATCATGGTGTTCATGTGTGCTTCTTATGTGTGATGATCTGTACTGTTTTACTACACCTGTTTACTGTTAATGTGGTTAATAATGTTCTAATGCATGAATGATATGATTGCTACATATACGCTTGTTGCATTTAATACAGTCGTGTATATACGCGTATATCCTTAACTGAAGTCGCGTATATGAATCTGAGTGTGAAAATGAAAAAGTATATGATTTGCTAATATTGATTCACCCCCCCCTCTCAGTATTATTTCCAACAATTGGTATCAGAGCAGGTCCTTTTGAAGAAGCTTGATCACTTGAAGGAAAAGATCCATCGGAATGGCTAATCCTGAAAAAGAGGCACATATCAGGCCAGCAATCTTTGACGGGAGCAACTTTACCCACTAGAAGATAAGAACCATAGCATATCTACAAACACTTGGAGCAGAAGTCTGGGGAATTGTAGAAAGTGGATACAATTTCCCGTCAGCAGTTCCTACAAATGCAGCCAAGAAAAAGAAATAATAGCTCAATGCCAAAGCTGTTACTATCTTATTGGGAAGTTTGACACAATCAGAATTTATGAAGATCATGCATTTCAAATTAGCTAAGGAAATATGGGACAAAATCATTCTAAGCTATGAAGGAGATGAACAGGTAAAAAGAGCAAAGCTTCAAACTCTTAGAATCTGGTATGAAAATCTTAAGATGCATAGTAATGAAAGCATAGCTAATTACTTATTGCGAATGGATGAGATTGTAAACTGTATCAGGGATTTGGGTGAAGAATTTAAGGAAGTTGTCTTAGTTGAAAAGGTTTTGAGATCCCTGTCTGCTAAATTTGATTCCAAAGTGTCTTCCATAGAAGAAAAGGAGAATCTGCAGAAAATCACCATGTCACAGCTTCACGAAATCTTAACTTCTTTTGAGATGAGAAAAGAGGGACCATCAGAAGATGCATTCGAAGCATCAGGATACACGTCAGAGGAAGAAGAGGAGATAAATTTTGTCAAGAATCTTGAACGAGGAACTGGACGATTCAATGGTAAGCTACCTTTCAAATGCTTTTCATGTGGTAGAGTTGGTCACTATGCTGCTAGATGCCCTCATAACAAAGGAAA
>APFE030407661.1:112141-155549 GCA_000404065.3 Pinus taeda
GCCTGCAATGCATATGGACACAAAGCAATTGATTGCAATAGAAGGAACATGAAATATGTAAGATGTTATTCATGCAACAAACTTGGACATAAAGCAAGGGAATGTAAGAGAAAATTTCAAAGTTCAAAACAAGAGGACCATACATCATCACAGTTTTAGAAGACAGAATTAGAGACAGAAAGGTGTGACATAACTCAGTTAGCTGACATAATAGAGACAGGGGATACTGAAAGTGAAGAAATTCAGTATTCTATCTTGCATACACTAATATAATGAAGATAAGTCGCGTATATATGTGAGTTATAGGCCGCAGAGTCGCATATATGGAGATTAGGAGGAAGGGAAATAGAGCAGACTCAGGGAAAGGTTCGGTCATGATAAGAGATGGTTGGCACTGGCTCAGGGGGAGCATATACTTCAAAAAATGCATTGTTGGAATTGTGTTTAAGAACTTGGTGATGATGCTTATGTAGCTAAATGATACATCCTGTTGGTTGATCAAAGGAATGGTATTGGAAGTTTAGATGCTGATGCTTATGGTGCAGATCATATATGATGAATGATAGTCATGATTTTGAATGTAGTGCTGGTCCTAAATCTTTCATTTGCTCAGGGGGAGCATGGACGGATTGATACATCTTGGCGTATACAAAGGGGGAGCTCATTCAAAGATTTCAACAGGTACTCAGGGGGAGTATCGACAGCAGAAGGTATACCAAGGAAGAAAATATCTTGGTCCGCCCTTTGCCCTTGATGTCAAAGGGGGAGAGTGACTTGGTGTGGTGGTTGCCATCAAGTCCAAAGGGGGAGATTGTTGGCATTATGATACAAGCGTTGTCCTTGATGGCAACTCACTCAGAGGTTTTATACAGGTGATGGCAACTTAATCAGATGACAGATTAGGATGTAGCAGGTTAAGAGAGAGATATATGTAGGTTGACTGTGAAGAACATGCGTATATACGTGGGTTAGTGGAGAATAAGGAGTGTACACGTATACACGTGGGTTAATAAGAGTAAAGGCGCGTAAATGTTGGAAATCATGGTTTTGGTCCGTGGTATTTGGTCCATAGTATTTGGTCCAAAGTGACGACCCCAAGTATTGGGTTCATGGTATTGTTTCTACATGGTTTTGGACCATGGTATTGAGAGAAGCCTAACCTATATCAGGAGAAGATCATTAGGAAAAAATGGGTGAGCAAGGAATGAATGTCTGACGAAGTGCGGAGATCTAGTATTGCTGGTTATCAGTTTGTGCTGCTTGTATTGGGTTGATATAATAGCGAAGGTACAAGTAATTATCTTTGGATCTGTACGCGGGTTGTATGAGGTGAAAGCGCATATACACGCGGTTTTGGTATAGTAAAGTAGTGTATGCACTATGAGATTTGGTATTTCAGGTTGCTGTTGATTCTATCGGTCGTTGCAGAGTTCTGGGCTCTGGTTTGCGTTCTGTGTTTTTGATGACAGGGTTTCAGTGATTTAGTATTGGGTGATTTAGAGATTTATGATGCAAGTAAGTGGATGATTGTATTGCAGCAGTGATTTTTTTGTACTTATGGATCCAGTCTGAAAATTGATGAAACGTGGTCCCTGAAGAAAAGAAGGTTCTAGCCTTCTGTAGGTCGGCACCTATGTATTAGTATATCTGCTAGTACAAGAGCTAAGGGGGTTGTTGCTCCCTTCCAGGAGTAACTAAAAACGAGAGAGGGTTGTAGCCCTCTGCAGGTTGTAGCCTGTGCGCTAGTAAAGGACTACACCAGTACATTGTAAAAGAAGTTTCTTATTAAAGGAAGAAAGAGACGAATTGCAGCAGGTGGTTTTTGACCCACATTGGGTTTCCACCTTATATCATGGTTTTCATGTGTGCTTCTTATGTGTGATGATCTGTACTGTTTTAGTACACCTGTTTACTGTTAATGTGGTTAATAATGTTATGATGCATGAATCATAAGATTGCTGCATATACGCTTGTTGCATTTAATACAATCGCATATATACGCGTATATCCTTAACTGAAGTCACTTATATGAATCTGAGTGTGAAAATGAAAAAGTATCTGATTTGCTAATACTGATTCACCCCCCCCCCCCTAGTATTATTTCCAACAGAAGGACCCAAACACATAGTGCTTAGAAACAAAGGCACATGAGCTACAGTAATAATATGAAAACATCAAAGGGATGGCGTATATGGTGGCCCTCACACAGAGGCTTACATGAATGTAACAAGCCAAAGCGCTTAAGGAGCAAGTAGACACAACGTGACATAGAGAAGCGATTTTGAAGGCATGTATTCAGTCTTGGATCGATGAGGCCTTCGTAATCACAACAACAATTGAAGGCAAGCCCATGCAGATGCAGGGGACATAGGAATAAATATAGGGGAGTAGTTCTGACACCGCGGTCTCAGAACAATGCGTATAAAAGATCAATAGGCATCCGCTCAGTGTGCTGCTAATCTTGCAGCAGTTGGAGCAGAGTTGGGAGGTCTCCATGCAAAGATCTTCGCACCGATAGAGTGACTCGAGGGTGAGTCACGATGTTTGTGTTAGGGGATTGTTGGGCATGGGATTCCCCCAAGACAAGTTTTGGGGCTTAAAACCCAAGTTTTTACTATGTCCAATATAAAGACTCTACGATTTGTGGGCATGGAGCGCGAAGATTATAAATGAGTCAGAGGGTTGTCCACCCTCATTTTTTAATGTAATATCGGTTTGAGAGATCTACCCATGGTCCACGGACTATGGGATTGTATGAATAGAGTGAGGCTCTAAGTGCAAAGAGAATCAATCAATTGATGGAAGATCTAATGAGGAAGCATTGAGTCTACGTGGGAGGTCTATTCCTTGAGTCCTAGAGTAGGAGAAGGCTCTACAGCTATGTGTGCAGAGGCCAAGTAGTCCGCACCTGAATACGCAAACCCCTGTAGCTAAGTGCGTTGGGTAGGTTGAGTCTGTAACTGATTGAAGCATTAATAAAGACAAATTTTATAATATTTCTTTGTATCTTCTCCTGCTTTATGCATTGAAGTATATTGGGTATAAATTGCAAGTTTATTATTTATTTGTTGCGTGAACTTATATGAATGTGTTTAATAAGTGAATATAATATAAGGTATCTATTTACACGAAGATAACTAATTGTTATAAGAAGATAAGTAAGATCTATTGTGTGACTTGGGGAAATAGTGTAGATCGATGCTCTAGCAGTGCGAAAGCTCCACAACCTTTCGTTAGAGTTGTGCGAAGGAAAATATAACAGGGTGCAAAGGTCTCATAGGTTAGGAAAGTGCATGAAGTAACCTACGGGAATGTATTCACAGTTGGACTAAATCGACTACTCATACATCTCAAGGGTGCAGAAACCTGGTTCCAGCATCCCCCCATATTGGTTTGGGTGAGACCTTAGTCTATGTTCCATGGACTGTTGCCAAATGGACCAGTAGTACAAGGATTTGTTTGGCTAAATAAATCTGAACTTGGGTCAAGCCCCATCAAGCCAACAATGGTTTTTCCTTCTTTGTCAATTTCTAGCAACACTAATTGAATTGAAATCTTGTCATCGATAGCCTTATTTAAGAGTGAAACATGGAAAATTGGGTTTACTTGGGAATATGTAGGTAACTCCAATTTGTATGCCATAGTACCAATATTTTGCAACACCCTATAAGGACCATAACACTTGGGTGATAATTTATTATCCTTCTTAGGATGCTTGAGAGACATTTTTTGTATGGTTGTAGTTGTCAGAATACCCAGTCACCTATATCAAAAATTCTTTTGCTACGATGTTGATCTTCATATTTTTTCATTTGATTTTGCACTAGAGTGAGGTTATCCTTTAAGAGTTAGAGAACTTGTTTTTGATGATCAATGTGATATTCCACTGCTTGAACCTTTGAATTTTCTCTTAAAGATGATGTGATGGATGGTCGATGATATCCATAAAGTGCCATAAATGGCATCATTTGTTTCGCAGTACTGAAGGAAGTGTTATACTGCCATTCACCTAGAAGTAACCACTTGATCCATTGTGCTTTTTATTAGATACAAAGCAAAAAACATATCCTTCCAAGAATTCCTTCTTTATATCAGTCTTCCCATTAGATTGAATATGATAAGATGAGATATCAGCTAATTAAGTACGAAGACAAGAAAACATTTCCCTCCAATAGTTTCCATTAAACTTTTGAATTGTTTTCATAAACGTAGTAGCAGTTGCACTGCATTTAAAAGGATGAGGTAATGCAAAAAGGTGTGCATACTTGTTAAGTCTATCAACTACCACCATGATGACACTCTTCCCTTTGGACTTGGGTAAACCTATGATAGAATCTATTGAGACCTCCTCTGAACGCTAACATGGAATGGCTAAATGTTGTAACAAAATCGGGGTCTTAGTTGTCTCAACTTTATTTTGTTATCAAACCAAACATTCTTCAACAAACTTCTTAATAATAGATCTAAGGCCATCCCAAAAAAATTCCTTCATGACCCTATGGTAATTTTTTAAAAGTCATGAGTACCCTCCTAAGGGAGAGGTTTACAATTTCAATTTTAATTTTTTTGTTTGAGTTGGGAATTCTTACAAATGTATAAGCGATCTTTGTACTGTAATTGATCATTTTTCTAGCTAAATGTATTAGATGTATTGGGATATTTATACAACCTTTGAATGAGTGTCTAGAACTCTTCATCATTCTTCCATTCATGCCTTGATTCGGTTATCCACTTAGGTTTGATAACAAAAATGGAAAAAATTAATGCTTCCACCTCCTTATCTTTTCTTGAGAGTGCATCTGCAAAAAAAAAAATCTTCCATTTTTTGTTGATGATTTCAATGTCATAACCAAACATATTTGTCACCCAATTTTTCTTCTCTTCTACAAAAAATATTTGTTCCAAAAATTATTTAAGACTAGCATGATGTACTTTTACCTTGAAGTGTCTTCCCATTAGGTAAGTTCACCATTTCCTTAGTGCATGTAGAATTGAAAACATTTCTTTCTCATAGATAGCTTGGTGTAAATAATTTCCTTTCATTAGATGACTTCCAAAAATAATGGGTCTTCCTTCTCGCATTAAAATAATACCATGTCCATTTCTTCAGGAATCACATTCCACAATAAAGGTTTTTGTGAAGTCTGACGTAACTGAGACTGATGCTTGGCACATTACCTTTTTAACATGTTCAAAGGCCTTAGTTTCTTTTGGAGTCCAATAAAATGCATATTTATTTAGTAATGGTGTTAGAGGTGTGGCTCTTCTCCCATAATTCTTAGAAAACTTGTGATAATACCTTCACTACCAAATAAATACTCGAAGATGGTTTATGGTTGTGCGGTTTTACCATTCCTTCATGGATTTAGTTTTTTTTAGGGTCTACCTTAACACCCTCATGAGATAAATATGACTCAAATATTCCACCTTGTCTACTCCAAAGAACCATTTAGAGGTTTTTGCATATAATTGTTTCTCCTCCAATAGTTTGAGCACCCTGTCAACATGTTGAGGATGATCCTTCCAGAACATGTTGTAGATTAGTATATCATCAAAAAATAGTAACAAAAAGTTTTTAAGGAAGGGTTTGAAAATGGAATTCCTCAAACCTTGAAATGTAGAAGGTTCATTAGTAAGGACAAAAGCCATGACCAAAAAATCATAATGACCCTCATGAGTTTTTAATGTTATTTCTGAAATGTATTCATTCCTAATTCTGATTTGATGATATCTTGAATGAAGATCCAACTTGGATAATTAGATTTCTCCTTGTAATTCATTCAACAATTCATCAGTGACAGGAATGGGAAATTTATGTTTAATAGTGATCTTATTGATCTCCCTATAATCCAGAAACATACGTCATGAGCCATCCTTCTTGTGCACCAATAATATTGGAGCAGAGAAATAAATTTAACTAGGTTGAATTATACCAATCTCCAACAATTTTGGAATCATACATTCAATTTACTATTTTGGGAATAAGGATATCTGTAAGGTCCAATGGTTGTAGGAACACTTCTTGGAATCAAATGAATAGCAAGATAATGATAAAAAATAGGTGGAAGGCCTTTGGGAGTATCAAACACCTTGGAATGCTCATCCAGGACTTTTTGGAGATCTAGAGAAATAGATGATCCCGACGTTTGAACCTCTAGTGAGAATAATTGTATAATTATGCCCTATTATTCTTTGTTTAGAATATTTTTCATGCCATTAGAGTTGATTATATCTCTCTTTTTCCTTTGATACCCGTTAATTCAACATCCTTTCCTTCCCAAAAAGAATTCAATAAAAGTTCTTGAAAATTGAAAGCTATCGTCCCGAAAGATTGTAACCTTTAGACTTATTGTACAACGTAATCCCCACACATTGGAATTGAAAAAATTGTAATATTTAATACATATTACCCCATGGTTTCCTTGATATTACAGAATTTTTCCAAGTAATTTATAGTTCCTCCATTTGGAACCATTACTTGACACTCCGGTGATGGATATAGGAAGCTATTCAATTCCTTACCTATCTTAAAATGAATAAAATTATGTGTACTACCTGAATTAATTAAACAATGTTATCTTATTCTTCTTGAAATATCCTTATGTCTTGAAAGTTTGAGGCACGGTAATTCTTATCGATGAACTACAAGAAATTGTCATTTCATTTCTTTTTTCTTTTGGGCTGGTTCCTGGTGTATAACCTCCTCTTTTGATGTTTCTTGTTCCTTTTGTTCCTCATCTTCAAAATCTATGTAGAACAATTTATTCTCAGCACATTTATGACCTTCTTGTTATTTTCTATCAAAATTGTAACAAATCCCTTTATCTCTTTTTTCCTCCAATTATTGTGGTGTCAACCTTGTAGGTTGGGGAAAACTAGGAGCAACAGACTTCCATATTTATATCTATGAGTGGTAGACTTTTTTGTTGTCATAATGTTGCTTTCAAATTTTCTTGCCACCCTAAATGCCTTCTCTAATGGATCAGGTTGCCTAAGGCGAAACTCATGTTGGATATTATCTTTTAAAGTCCATATCAAGGCATCAATCCTATGCTCCTCTTGAATATTGATTACCCTATGATTAAATTTTTGGAAAACTTTAATGTGCTCCACCATTGAACCCTTTTGTTTGAGATATATAAATTGGCTAAAGAAGTTGTTCCTCTTTGTATATCCATAATGTGATATTATTTACTCCATAAAAAATGAAAATTTGATAAGTGGTTCACGTAAAAAAAACCATATATACCATACAAATTGATTGGGTTCTAAATATAATGATGCAATACATACTTTTTGTGAGGGTTAAAAATATTGTAGATTAAAATATTACTCCATCTGTAGTATCCATTTTACCGGATCCTTGCCATCGAAATTCCTTGTATCTATATTTGGAATGTGGTGGTTCTTAAACCCCACATTGGAGTCTCTAAAATCATAATGCAAATAACCATGTTAAAAAAACCATGAAAAAATAGATAAGACCACAGTCATGGGTCATGTATTCCAATTTGAATGGTGGAAAAAACAACCTAATGGGTGTTCATTTGATTTGTTATGTCTAATGAAATTGGCAAAGGAAATGGAAAAGAATTTGGAAAGGCAAGAGGCATTAATTTGCATTTTATTTATGAAAATAATGTAAATTAGGAGGAAAGGAGGGTGAAAGGTCATAGGTTGCATGTGAGGAGGAAATTGAAGGAAAATAATGGGAAATGAAGAAAATAGAGGCCTCATTAATAAAAAGGCTTCTGTGGATTAGTAGGTAAGCTTGGTCAATTTACTTTTGGTGAAGTTCTATTCTATTCTCTCTCTCTCATACTCTTGGATACTTAGAGTTTTCTTGGAGCACTGTTGGAGAGTGTGGCATACTTGGAGTTTTGAAGCAAGAAGGAAAACGAAAAGCAGCAAAGCACAAGATGACATCAAGATGAGAAGATACAATGGATTTTTCTTGTAGGAAACATGTTGAATGTATGTTTTCCTCACTATTTTTGGCATGCACATGAAGGATTTCTTGGATTTATGGTGGATTTTCTTAGACTTTCCATTTCCTAGATAACCATGGTGTTGTGGGTTCATTTCCTTTTTTCTGGTTGGTTCTGATATTTCCTTTAGCTTGGGTTGAGTTACTAGTTCCTAGAAGCCCTAGTTGGATAAATGCTTTAGAAGCATTGTAAGAACATGGGTTGAGTTACTAGTCCTGGAAGCCTTAGTTCGATAGATGCTCTGGAAGCCCTTGGTCGGTTGAGTTACTACTCCTGGAAGACTTGGTCGAATAAACACTCTAGAAGTCGATAGTAAGATGTGGGTTGAGTTACTAGCCCTGGAACCTTTGTTTGGAACAAATGTTCTAGAGCCCCAGAAGGCTTGAGTAGAGACCAATCTAATGATGGTTTTGGTGATGTGTGACCATTTGATGGGTTAAGATGGTTGGCCTCTGGAAGCCCTGGATGGTTTTGGAATGATTTGTTTTATGAGATCCCACATCCATGCTTGCAATATTGCATGAGGGTGATTGGATGAAAAGAGATATGGCTCAACCAATCTACGATTAGGTGGAATGTGGTAGTCTTGTACTAGGTTGGATTTTGCATCATTAATATGAGGTTATTTATCCTTGTTATTTCATGAGTATTATACTGGTTTAAATGTGGATTATATGGTTGTTGTTACCTTGGTATTTCTATTATTATTATGTTGGTTATGAATATGTATTATGACATTGGCTATGTATGGCTCCCATCATGTTTTTACTTGTATAGGAATGAAAATGTATCTATGGCCTAATGGATGACACTGCAGCTAAAGTGATAAGTAAATAATGTCACATAGCAAATCTCATAGGTATGAGACCCTTATGCTTAGATATGTCATTTACACCTCTAGATTGAATTTATGCCAAGTGCTTGACAGAATTTCAATACCGGTTGGCGATGGTAATGCATAGTCCTATAGTTCATTTTTCATGTCAGGATGTATTTAATGGATTCTAGAACTTACAACAAGTTTTGGGAAGTAGTTGAAATGTTGGGCTTGAAAAGTTCTTTAAATCCCGTGGACTCTAGCACAAGTCTGCTGGAAATACTCCCTAGATGCAGGCATGTAGGCTTGTGGCAACATTCAGAGTTCTCTTGATGTTGTCATGCCCATAGCATGGGAGCATCGAGAGGTATAGTAGGTTAAAACCTCATTGGTACTCAGGGGTTTGTTAATAAAAAGGTTGGGATGGTTCCTAGGAGTCCTATTGTTGACGTTGAAGGTCAGTATGATGTCTTTCTATTGGTTCCACTTCCTTAACATGACTTACGAAGTTGAATCATGGCATAGTAACTTCTTGTCACATGTTTACCCTCGTTGGCCAGTTATGGTTAGATTCGTCAAGGGAATTGGAGACCCTTGAGAGATTGCATGGACGTGTTCAGTTACAAGGCAATATCATTGGCACAAGAAATTAAGGTAACTAGAATGTTGATATGTTTGTTTATGCATTGACAATTATGTATTCATGGCAATATGATGCAAGGGATTCCATAGCAAAGAGACTGCCATGAAATCTTGAAGAAGGCCTAGGTTGAGCTTTCCTTTGGAAGAACTAGGAATAATGGGGATTGAGTCATTGTGTATGTTGTGCCTTAGGTCTTTCGTGATTTTCTTGCACTTCATTTGTAGTTTTATTATGTCGAGTGCATGATAATGGCACTTTCTTTGTGGTGTCGTATTGTTACTGTTTTTCATGTTTTTCTTATTATTTATTTCTTGTGCTTCCGTTTTAAGGTTTGAGTCTTGGGAATTGGTTGGGAAAGAGGAAAATTAGTGGATCTCAGAGAGAGTTGAATGAAATATAGTAGGCAATGTAAGACTCAAATGAAGCCGATGAATGTATAAAGGAAGTTCAAGGCAAGAGTATGGCAACCAGTTGGACTAGTTAGGTCCATTGGTGTAAATAGGTGATGATAGGAAAATCATGGGAAAGGTAATCAAGAAAGGTAAGTTGAATGGATTTGAGGAGTCATATGCCTTGGCTATATTGGGAATTGTTTTTCTCAATGTTATGCATGTTTTTCACACATGCACGGATTTCTATTAACCTTGACCTTATGATATCTAGTAATTACGTTGTGATCATGACTATGTTGATGTATACATGTATCTATGTATGTAGGTCATGTCTGATAGGGTCATCATGGATGATGATTATTTCATGATAATGTTTATATGTACATAAGTATGTAAGTATGTCATTGACTGACTAAATCATTATTATTCTATGTTGATCTTTATATGTATGTATTTGCAGGCATGCATATCATTGTTTGACATGATCATGTTTATTTATGCTAATGTTTATGTATATGTATGCATGTATCCATGTATCTATTTCATTTTTCGACTAGGTCATAATGGATCATTCCTATGGAAGAATGATTGCTTATGTAGGTGAATGACATGAAGAAGTTCCTAGTCTTACGAGGAATCAATTGGGAGGAGTAACCCTAAAAAATATATGAGGTTAGTGTCATGTGGTTATGAGTTGATATTATGTGATTATATTATATATATGTTATGGGAAGTCTATACCAAGGGATACATCAATGAAATGAAAGTGGTGTGGTTTGTGACATTTTGGGACAAGCATGGATAAGAGACTAGGAGCAATGTTGCTTGGTAGTGAGAGTGTGGTTTTGGATGTGTGGTACTATTGTTATGCATATGTTGTATATGTTGTACATGTTGCATATGTGATGTTTTGCGCACACAGTGTTGTGTGTATATAGTGTGTGTACATGTTGTTTATGCAAGGTTATGTACAGGGTGGTACAAATAGTGTTGTGTGAATATTTCATATGCAGTGATGGGTATAGATGGTGCTATGTACATGTTGGATATGCAGTACTGTGTACATATTGTACTATGTGCATGATGGATAGGTAGTGTTGTGTACATATGGTGTTGTGCGCATGTTGGATATGTAGTGCTATGTAGATGTTGTACATGTGGTGCTATGTACATATGGTGTTGTTTGCATGTTGTAAATTTGGTACTATATACATATGGTGTTGTGTGCATGATTGTACATGTGGTGTTGTGTACATGTCATACATATGGTGTTGTGTGCAAGTGGGCTGTGTACATTTCATGCATATGGTGTTGTGTAAATGTGGTGCCATCTACATGTTGTGCATGTGTTGCTATGTATGTCTAGCATTGTGTACATGTTGTACAGATGGTACTATGTACATGTGGCATTGTGTACACATTGTGCATGTGATTTTGTGTATATGTGATGTTGTGCACATGTTGTGCAGGTGGTTTTTTGTATAGAAGGAACTGTGTACATGTTGTACATATGGTACTAGTGTAAATGTGGTATTGTGTGGATGTCGTACATGTTGTGTTGCGGGTATGCGGTACTATGTATGTTTATTATGTAGTCATGGTAGCATGACATGTGTATTCGTTATGTTGTGTTCTGTGTATGTATGCGTATTGTGTTGTACACTTGATGTAGGATTATGCATGTGTTGTGTTGTACACAAGTGTAGGTGTATGTATGTATTGTGTTGTGTCGTTCACTAGATGTAGGTGTATGTTTGTGTTGTGTTATACATTGGTTGTAGGCATATGCGTGGTATGTTAGATGTAGGTGCATGTATTTCATGGTGTTGTATGCCATGTGTGGTGGTATGTGTGTGATGCACATTATGCTAATGTGCATATGGTTGAGGAGAAGGCAAGGGAAATTTTAAGGATCGAATTTCTTATTGAAGTTTGAAAACATTAGCGAATCTCACTAATCCCTAATATGCAAACTATAAAATGTTTATTGACATATTTGTAAAATTATTCAAATTTATAATGATTTTATATATAGCCTCTATATAATGTTAGCGATTTTTAACGTAAAATAATTTTATATTCTTAAATTTGGCAAATCATCTTTTATAAAAATTGGAAATTGGTGAATATTTTTTGTGGAAAAATAATGGAAAATCAGCCCATTAGCTGAACATCAGCCCCTAAAATTTTCCATGGGAGAAGGCACTAGGTGTTTTTTGGGTGTGGAAACTAGTTCGATGTGCACACAGAATAAAGGAAAAGGTAGAAGTAGGTAGAAGATAAGGATTTCTTAAATGATATGTATCAATGTTCACTTTTATTATGCATGTGATATATTATTATGGTTTATGATGATTACATGTGATTTATGATTCTGGTCTATGATGATTACATGTGATCTATGATTCTGGTTTATTATAGTTACATGTGACTTATGATTTTCCTCTATCATGGTTTTGTTTTGATCTAACCTGACGTGATGTGCTTATACATGATGATTTGGTCAAATATGATAGTTTGAATTTTTGTGACAGGAAGTAAACATGATTACAAGTCTACCTTATTAGCGAGCTACTGATGAGGTATGATTTGAAATGATTTCAATTTAGTTTGAATCTAATAGAAATTATGTTCTTGGTACAAGAAAGCATGAAATTCTCAGTTGGGTTGTCGAAACTGACAACAAGCCTTAGCAGAAACAACAAAAGGAATTGGAACAAGAAATGGTATGTTGGTAAAGCATTTAGGAGTAGGGCCATTGGGGGACACTGGAACCCAATAGTTTCCATTGATTTCCATGAGCATGCTATGATTGGTATGATGGTTTTAAAGAAGGGATATGCCTTGGTTTTTTAATCTTACGATGCGAGGAAGCCTTGCTGAGGGATGGATTGCTTAGGATGGGGGTGCCAGCAGAACTTGGAAGGTGTGTGACTACATGGAAAGGGGGTGAGCAGAATTCCCGAGGGACTATGTAGAAGAGAAGTGAAATCCAAGGATACATCTTTTTTAGTCATTATATTTGCTAGATAAACCAAATGGACATTGGAAGTATCCCTGGTAAAATGAGCCGATAACTTTTCACTGAGAGGAAAACTAGTGCAAGATTATAGCGCTAGACATTGGATGCAGATTTGACATTGTAGGGATTTTGGACTTGCTAGGAAGGAGGTGAATCCTAGTATTAGTTTTTCAGTAAAGGTGTGAGCTTGTGGATTCCCTTATTGTGGATGCAAGCATCGCATCCTTTTATCTGTTGGTTGAGAAAATTTTCATATGTGTATATGTGTGTATTACTGTAAATAATGTATCAATCTGGATTTATAAATCTCCATATATAGTATAATTATTTGTTATGTGAAGAAAACATATATGTGAATATATGTGGTTATTATTTTAAATAACGTACTAAGTTATGTTATAAAGCTCTAGTAAATGGTATGTTTTTCATGTTTTAGGAGATTCTAATTGTAAATACTGCAACGATCTATGTTATAAAGCTCCATGAGAATTATGTTTTGTTTTCAACAGTATTGTTGGTTATAGATGTCATTGAACACCGCAAATGGTGTTCCTCAAAGGGGGAGGGTTCTATAACAACCTTGGTTAAAAAATCAATGTAAAAATATATAAGACCATTGTTGGGTCCCTATAATACTAGTGATTACCCCATTACTATTGTAGTTGTACCCGTTATTAATATCGTTGTGCCCCTATTGTCGCCATATTGTTATTATTGTGCCCCATAGAATCCCTATATTGTTATTTTTGTGGCTTTATATTATTATTGTTAGGCCAGCTGGGTTATATTGTGACTCCTTAGACTCCTATATATAGAAAGGAGGTTTTTTCATTTGAATCATCCACGAATTGTTCATTTATGTAATGTAAAGGAGGTTGCCCCCTCGAAGAGGCTGAATTCTAAGGCATTGATCTATCTTTTCTATGTTTTCTTGAGCTGGTTTCATAACATTTGGTATCAGAGCTTTGGATTCTAGGGTTTCGCTGCTCCAAACAGGTCATTTTGGAATTTTCGCTATAACTTTTTTTTTCTGCGACGTTTCATAAGCTAAAAAAAAACCCATTTTCGAAGACATTGTGCTGAATCTCAGATCTGAATTTCAGAGCTTTTCACACTATATTTTTGGATATGATCTAAGGAAGTTGGTCCTTTTGCAAAGCCTTGAATTACATTCAAAATAGGTGACCTGGGGAAAATCATCATAACTTTCTCTCTGAGCATCAGATTGAAATTTCGTAAGAAGGTACAGAAAGAGGACAGACTATGCTTTCTTGTATATATTGTTTAGAGCCAAAGGTCAAAATAGGGATACGTGGCACGTTGTACAAGTTCACCCTACTGAATTAGTCTATAATCAGGTCACTGTGGGAGATTTGGCATAACTCTTCATTGGAGAATCCAGTTGGGGTCAGACTGGTGGCATTGGAAAGAGGACATAGAGGGCTACCGTAGGTCATAATTTTAGAACTGGATGATCTGAAATGACTGAGATACATTAGAGGCAATATCGAGCTCCTACAAAGTGAAAAAAGGTGTGTATATTTTTTTAAATGTTTGCTTAAGCTTGGTTTGAAAATTATTTTGAAGGAATTCAAAGGGCATAGTAAAGCATTATTATCAGTAATTGATGCGCCGAGGAAAGAAAATGGAAACACCTAGTAGGCGACCTAAAATCTCTAGCATGACTCATGAAGAAGAGGAAGAAATGAAACATGATATATCAAAATTACGAGATCAAGTGCAACAAGTGTCACTTGCACAAAAAGGAACAAAATCTAAGATGGATGGTTTAAAGAAAGGCGTAGAAGCTAAGATGGATTGTTAAAAGAAAGGTGTAGAAGCTAAGATGAATGACATGGAAGCTAAGATGGATGATTTGAAGATAGATTTGAAGACAGACATGGAAGAATTGAAGATAAATATGAATAAGTTGCTACAAGAAAAGGTCACCAATGGTGAAAGGGTAGTAAAGGAAACTCGTGATGAGAACAAAAGAAATGTTAATCATGATTCCATAGACTCTAATTTTAGATCGAAGACCAACCATATTTCAAAAATCGATATAAGGAAGTTTGATGGCAAGGATCCTGCAACATGGATATTACAGATGGAGCAATTTTTCGATCTCAATAATGTGCAAAACACACAAAAGGTACGTATCGCAACTTTATATTTGGAACCAAATCAGTTTGTATGGTATCAATGGCTTTGCTCTCGTAAACAATTTATCACTTGGGCAATCTTTACGGAAGAATTGATAACACATTATGAGGATACAAAAAGCAACACTTTTTTAACAAATTGATAAATCTCAAACAAAAGGGTTCAATAATGGAGCACATTGAGGAGTTCCAAAAATTGAACATAAGGATAAAAGATATTCCAGAGGAGCATAGGATTGATGCGTTCATAGGGTCTTTAAAGGATAATTCCAACATGATGTTCGCCTTTGAGAACCTAATTCATTAGAGAAGGCATTCAAGTTAGCAAGAAAAATGGAAAGAAAAATTATGGCAACCAAGAAGCATACCACTCACAACTATAAAGACGGAAGTTTTGTTGCCTCTAGTCTTCCACAACCTATAAAGTTGACACCACAGAAATTGGAAGAAAAAAGAGCAAAAGGGCTTTGTTACAGTTGTGATAGCAAATACACTAAAGGTCGTAAATGTGCTGAGAAGAAATTATTCTACATAGATTGTGAAGAGGAATAAGAAAAGGAGCAAGAAAGGTCAAAAGAAGAAGATATACTCCAGGAACAAAGCCTAGATGAAGAACAAATGAATCCAACGATATCTTGTAATGTATTGGCAGGAATTACCACTCTTCAAAACATCAAGATAGAAGGACAAGTCAAGAAGAAAAAGGTAATAGTGTTGATTGATTCAGGAAGTACCCACAATTTTATTCATTGTAAGGTAGCAAAAGAATTGAATTGCTTCCTATATCCAGCACCAGAGTGTCAAGTGATGATTGCAATGGAGGAACAATAAATTGCTCTGGAAAATGCCATAATGTCAAGCTATCATGGAGAATATGTATTGACTAGCCAATGCTTTCCATTCCAATGGGAGGTGCTGATGTTGTACTAGGAGTCCAATGGCTACAATCCTTGGGTACAATAGCTTTTAATTTTCAAGAACTTTTCATCAAATTTTCTACGGAAGGAAAGAAGTTGAATTAAGGGTATTGCAGGGAAACCAGGAAAGATAATCAGCTCTAATGGTATGACAAAGCTTCTAAAAAAGGAGCAAAGAGGTGTAATTGCACAATTATGTTCGCTAGATGTTTCCACATCGGAATCATCTATTTCTCCAGATATCCAAAAAGTCTTAGACAATCATTCCAAGGTATTTGAGACTCCCAAAGGTCTCCCACCTGTTCATGATAATGATCATGCTATTCATCAGATTCCAGGAAGTGTTTCTCCAAAAATTAGGCCGTATAGATATTCGTATGCCCAAAAAAGTGAAATTGAACGTATGGTTGTAGAAATCCTAGAGGTCGGTATAATTTAACCTAATCAAAGTTCTTTCTCTGCTCCACCAGTATTGGTGCATAAGAAGGATGCATCGTGGCACATGTGTTTGGATTATAGGGAACTCAACAAGCTCACTATTAAAAATAAGTTTCCCATTTCTGTCATTGATGAATTATTGGATGAATTGCATAGATCAATTTACTTCACCAAGTTGGATCTTCGTTCACGATATCATCAAATCAGAATGAAGACCGAAGACATTCTGAAAACAACATTTAGAACTCACGAGGGTCATTATGAATTTTTAGTCATGCCTTTTGGCCTTACCAATGCACCTTCTACATTTCAAGGTTTTATGAATTCCATTTTCAAACCCTTCCTTAGAAAATTTGTGTTAGTATTTTTTGATGATATACTAATCTAAAACAAGTCTTGGAAGGATCATGTTGAACATGTTGACAGAGTGCTACAACTATTGGAGGAGAAACAATTATATGCAAAAAGATCCATATGTTTCTTTGGAGTGTAAGAGATGGAATATCTGGGTCATATTCTATCTCATGAAGGAGTTAAGGTAGACACTAACAAAATTAAAGCCATTAAGGAATGGAAAATCCCCACATCCATAAATCATTTGCGAGGATTTCTCGGGTTGATAGGGTATTATCACAAGTTTGTTAAGAATTATGGGAGAATAGCAGCACCTCTAACAACATTATTAAAGAAAGATGCATTTTCATGGACTCCAAAACCAACAAAGGCCTTCGAACATCTTAAAGAGGCAATGTACCAAGCACCAGTCTTAGCTACACCAGACTTCACAAAAACCTTTATTGTGGACTGTGATGCTTCAGGAAATGGAATTGGTGCTATTTTAATGCAAGATGAAAGACCCATTTCTTTTGAAAGATTTCCAATCAAGGGAAACTTTTTACAAAAAGCTATTTATGAGAAGGAAATGTTGGTGATACTACATGCACTTAAGAAATGGCGACCCTACCTAATGGGAAGACACTTCAAGGTAAAAATAGATCATGATAGCCTTAAATACTTTTTAGAAAAAATATTATCCTCTGAAGAGAAACAAAAGTGGGTCACAAAGATTTTGGGTTATGACTTTGAAATCATCTACAAAAAAGGGAAGCAAAATGTGGTGGTAGATGCACTCTCAAGAAAGGATGAGGATGTGGAGCATTGTTGTGTGCCATTTCTATTATCCAACTAGATTGGATAAACGAAGCAAGGGAGTGGAAGAATGATGAAGAAGTGTGGAACTTATTTGAAAGTTACAACAAGATTCTAATACATCTGATACATTTAGTTAGAAAAATGATTCCTTATGGTACAGAGATCACTTATACCTCTGTAAGAATTCCCAACTCAAACAAAATATTCTTATGGAATTGCACACTTCTCCCTTAGGAGGGCACTCAAGATTTTTAAAAACTTGCCACAAGGTTAAGAAGGAATTCTTTTGGGATGGCCTTAAATTAGATATTCAAAAGTTTGTGGTTGAATGTTTGGTTTGCCAACAAAATAAATTTGAAACAATTAAGACCCCGGGTCTATTACAACTTTGATCCATTCCAAGCCAACGTTGGGAGGAGGTTTCAATGGATTTTATCATAGGTTTACCCAAGTCTGAGGGAAAGAATGTCATCATGGTGGTAGTTGACAGACTTACCAAGTATGCACACTTTTGTGCATTATCACATCCATTTAAAACCAGACAGTTTCACTCATTTATGGAAACAATTCAAAAGCTACATGGAAATCCAAAGATTATTGTAAGTGACAAAGATCCCATTTTCACTAGAAAGTTTTGGACACAATTATTTTATTGTCTTGGTACTTATTTAGCTCATAGCTCATCTTATCATCCTCAATCTGATGGGAAAATTAAGATAGTAAACAAATGTTTGGAAGGATATCTTCATTGCTTTGTATCTGATAAATAGACACAATGGGTCGAATGGTGGCATAACACTTCCTTCCATACAACAACAAAAATGACCCCATTTATGGCACTTTATGGATATCAGCAACCATCCATCACATCATATTTAAGAGAAAATGCTAATGTTCAAGCAGTTAAATATCACATTGAACATCAACAACAAGTCCTCCAACTCTTAAAGGATAACCTCATGTTGGCTCAGAATAGAATGAAACGACAGTTAGATCAACATTGCAGCGAAAGAAGTTTTCATGTAGGTGATTGGGTATTCCTACGGCTACAACCATATAAACAAATGTCCCTCAAGCAAGCTAAGAAGGGCAATAAATTATCACCAAAGTATTATGGTTCGTATAGGGTGTTGCAAAAGATTGGTTCGAAGGCATACAAATTGGAGCTTCCTGCAGCTTCTCAAGTGCACCTAGTTTTCTATGTTTCATGTTTAAAGAAGGTTATAGGCGACAAGCTCCCAGTTCAAACAATATTGCTAGAACTTGACGAAGAAGGAAAAATTATATTGGAACCAGAAGCAGTCACAGAAAAAAGAACTTGAAAGCTATGACATCGATTAATTTTAGAGTATCTCATCAAGTGGAAGAACTTATCCGCTAAAGATTCCACATGGGAGGATGAGAATTTTTTACAGAAGCATCTAGAACTACTCAAGCGTTGAGGACAACACTTTTTTGAAGGAGGGGGGCATGTTAGGTCCCTATAATACTAGTGATTACCCCATTACTATTGTAGTTGTATCCCTTATTAATATTTTTGTGCCCCTATTGTCCCCATATTGTTATTACTGTGCCCCATAGAATCCCTCTATTGTTATTTTTGTGGCTTTATATTATTATTGTTAGGTCGGTTGAGTTATATTGTGACTCCTTAGACTCCTATATATAGAAAGGAGGTTTTGTCATTTGTATCATCCAAGAATTGTTCATTTGTTAATGTAAAGGAGGCCCCCTCGAAGAGGCTGAATTCTAAGGCGTTCAACTATCTTTCCTATCTTTTTGTGAGCTAGTTTTCATAACAATCAAGGCAAGTAAAGTGGCTAGTGGAAAGAACTCGGAGAAAGCTGAGTTGAGAATGGAAGTTTCCATTTGTGAAGCAGAACAGGGTGAAATTTTGGGTGAAGATGAAGACTAGCGATCTATGGAAGATCTTATGAATTATTATGAGAACTCAGAACAACAAGGAGATATGATGACCGAAGCATCAAGTGAGACCACAAGGTCTTATGTTTCTAAAACTGATAATTTGTGTATGATTGCAGGGATTGTGGGAGAAAAGAAACTTTGTGAAGATGTCTTCAATATGGATAAAGATATTGAAGTAAAATATGACAAATAAAATTTCTCAGAAGAGGAAGAATTTGATTGGTTACAACAGAAAGAGTCTATGGATGAGTTACTTAATGAGAGAAGACAATGATTTAAAGCCGTCATAGAGATGGAAGATCAGGATCTTATTCTGATGAAGAACAAAGGAATATTGTCTTAGAGAGGTAATCTAATGAATTTGATTAATGTTATTGATGAAGAAAAAATGCGGGAGAATATTAATGCAGATGATAGGGTAAGGATAGCTCTTGAAGAAGGTTTACAGAGAGACAGCAAGGAAAAGTGTATTGAAGAAGAAGTGGATGAATATTTTTCTCAAGACAAAGAAAAGAAAATCACGGAGTTGAAGAAAGAAGAAGACTATGCAAAATATTTAGCAGAGAGAGAAAGGACATTTGATGATTTGACAATAACAAAGGAAGGTATGGAAAATTGTGTAAAATTTCCAAATTCTACTCCAATTGAGATTATTGAGTTATATGGAAAATTAGACTTTCAAAGAAGAATGTTGGAAAAGCAGACCTAGGATGTATACTCACGATAAATTGCTGGAAAAGGAAGACAAAGAAATTGTCGTGAGAAACAATCATAAGGAAAAGAGAATGATAATGAAAGTTCAGCAAATTGACATTACAAAAGGAGGAGTTCATTATTGTGAACCAAAGCATAGAGATATCATTGAGACAAATGATATGAAGGATTAAATCAACATACTGATGTGTTGAGAAAGAAATTGAAGGAAAACTCAGAGCAGCATACTGAGATGTTACCAGAAAGGGAAAAGGTAATTAGGCTTTATATTTTTAATTTTGAAAATTGTTTTATGATTACAGGATTTGATGAAGAAGACTGGAAGTTGCCAAGTCAGACATGCTGATGAGGAAAAAGAAAAGCATGAGTATACCATGGTTGAAGAAGTTAAACTGATTGTCAGAATCAATTAAGGAAGTGAAGTACAACTACTGAGGGTTGTCAAGGAAGAGGAGAGAAAATATGCTAGAATTGATGAACAACATAGTGATGTATTTGAGGGGAATCAAGTACAAAGGAGATTGGAGGACAATTTATTTTTTGAAAGTAAATTTAAAGATATTGAATAGAGGTTTTTTGGTAAGTCACAAGAGGGTAAGGATGAAAGGGCGTTAGTAAGAATCCAACAACATCAAATATAAGATAGTAAACAGAAGTTTGAAGATGAGTGGACAGAGTACAACAACAAATGGCAAAGTAATTATCGGTCAAAAGATAAATTGGACATAGAGATTGAGGAATAATAATATTGATGATGAAGGTGCCTCAGAAGAAAACAACAATAAGAAGGACGAACAACAACAAGAGAAAGACAACAAAAGACTATGAAAGCATAGCTAGTGGGGCAAAGCAACATAAAGTGTGGAAATCTGGAGAACAAAAACAAACAATAGTAGCAACCAAAGACAAATTATAAAACAAAGTATGGGATCTAGGAGAACAAAGGTCGAAAGCACATGATTAGGAGATCATGATTATTTTAACCTTGGGAATTTGATGTAGGAGCATCCAACTCAACAATTTCATTATATTCTAGTTAACTTAGGGGGTCTTGTATTTTCAAGGAAGTTGGACTCCTAGGTATCAAATTAATTTAATTATTAATGTTTTGAGTGATTGGAATAGGAATTAATTATATATTGCGAGGATATTTGTAAATGCTCTCGAATGTAGGAGAACATGAGTGATGATGAGTGATTAGTGAAGATTGAGATATTTGGAAATCAGTTGTAGATCTTAGATTAGAAATTGGTTTCATGGTTTGTGGAACTAGAGAGGATTCTTAGGGATTAGTGGAGTCAAAAGTGGACTTAGAGGACATTCAGGATTTATTTCAACAGATTAAGGATCTGAACCTAAATTTGTTAACAAAAGCTTTTGTATAAATGTAAGCCTAAAAGACATAGAGAGAGTCAGTTAGTTAGAGTGAGGATACAGTTCAGAGATTAGATAGGGTTTGACTGTAAGCCTATGGGCAGGAAAGGAAAGGCCACTGATATAGAAGATCAGGCCAGTAAAGAAATTCTTATGTAAATGTTTATTTATTAATATAGATAACTCGATTTCTGAGTTTGTGTGGTGTGTATTGAGTGATTGAATTATAAATTGTGTGTGGACTAGAGTAATTTTGCATAAGATAGGTTGCAGGTGCACAGAATCAGAGAAGAATTTTAAAGAAGAGTGTTACATGTTTACACACAAACAATATTAGGGAAAACCTTAAATGTTACAACAAAGGTATAACTATAAGGTTTCCTAAAAAATAAGGATTTATGAAGGAAGTGTAAAGGCACAAAGAAATGAACTAACAGAGTGGAGATTGAGATGAGAACAATTGAAGGTCATAAGGCAAGAACAAATACACAGGTAGAAAGCCGAATGGGCTATTACATAGTAAGAAACAAAAGAATGTAACAGTGCACAAGAACCATTGGATCAGTCAAATTAACAGACGAGATTGTGTGCGATAGATGGCTAAGATTAAGTCGCAGAAAATAAAGTCAAGAAGATGAATGGTGGAGATTAAAACCACGTGTTAGCAAAATAGTGGTGTGTTCTTTGAAAGCTGTAAGAAATATCTCGTGTGCTCTCAAAGCAGTAAATGATATTCTATAACTTCATGTGATTAGCCTAAGTGGATGACATGTAGCAGACGATGGAAAGGGAAAACCACTTTTCTTGTGCGCTCTAGACCTGATATCGGTTGTGCAAGTATCTGCATGAGATTGCATGATAGTTGTTCGATTGAATGAGTCACATCAATGGTGGAGATTGTCTGGGCTAGTTGGTGAGTAGATGACACGACAACTGTTGAATCAGACGAGACAGATCAATGGTGGAGATTTAATGCACTAAAGAGAGCATCGATATATGTGCAAAGTTTTGAGGAATGGCGGAAAGGTAAGGTTTAATTGTGGGTTATGAAATATTTCTATTATACAAGAAGTATAATAGAAATGAATGGAATAAATATATTATGGTTAATGTTGGGTTAAACTAAAACCAGAGTTAAAAGGGTACCATTGATATGCACGGTTAATAAGAATTAACCAAATATTATGAAGGGTTGTATAAGGTTTCGCTCAAATGTTTATTAAAGTTTAGACTTGGGATAGTGACATGAAATGTTTTTGCATAGAGTTTATTTAAGGAACCTTAAACCTTGATTTGTGAAGCTTTTACTAAGCATGGAATTTTAAAATTCCTGGGACATGTATATGACGTGCATTTTATTTGCATACTGTGGGTATGTGTGGCTTAGGCTACATCACAATTTCCATATGCCTAATTTACTTATCAATTTCTCACAATTTATAAATTATGTTAATTTAATTATCAATTTCTATTTTAGAAATTATGAACTATGTTAATTTACCAATTTTTTTTCTATGAAACAGTTTGATAGGGTCTTATTTATTCTCAGATATCATTTCTTCTTCCGAGCAGACATTCTTTGGTACGTGATCATTTCTTCCATTCTTTAGTATAGGCTCATCAGTGGTTCTTTTCTTTGTTAAGCTCATATTGAACTATCAAAACAAAGCATAAAGTAAATCAATGTAATGGGGAAGCTATTTTATTTGTTCCACTCCTATCAAACCGTAAAGCAAGGCAGTGGATTAGAAGCAAGTGGGAAGGTGAATTAAGTGGATTAGAGACCAGTGGTGAAGTGGTTAGAGACAAGTATTGTGCCAGTGTCCATGGCAGATGGAACATCAAACTTCAAACATAAACATGGAAGATAACTTGTGAATACTGAGGTTTGGTGAAATCTGTTCCAAATGTTATTGCCTACGCTGAATCTGTATGCAACAAATCAAGAACTTTCAAGAATTATGCCTCCCTTTCCTGATTGGCCTAACCTAAGAGCCCTATGCGTCTGGCACATGATCCAAGTTTCCTGTGTGTGATGATTATCGCTGTCTGGCCTATTGTTCCTCTTGTTGCAAACCACTGGGAAATTTAGACAGCAAAGTCATCCTCAACTTTGTTTGGGACTGCGTCCCAAAAAAGTAGAGCAGTAAACCCGATGTGAGATGATAGAGAGTGAAAACATGGTCAGAGAGGCTTCATCAAATTTCTTTCTTTAGCACTGGGAGCTATATTTCTTGGAAATAAATCAATCACGAGTGTCGAACTGACATGCATGCTTTAATTCTAAGAAACATCGTTTGTTAGAGTGTTTGGTGATGATTGATCACTAACACTTACCTCCTTGTTAGGTAATGATCATTATCAGGCCCATTATGATGGAGGACCCATGCAGGAGCCTCTCTTACCACTGGAACATGATATAATATGAAACTTCATAGGCATCTTTGAAGAATTTGTTTATGTGTAAAAACACAATTCTAGAATTAATAACAGTGAGAAGAATTTGTTTACATGTAAAAACACAATTCCAGAAATTCCAGAATTAAACAGTGATAATGCTGACTTGGAAATGGACCCAAGCATAATAGAACTAGGATCATTACTCACCAAAAGAAATGGCTATAGCCAACATTGACAATGCTTTCATCGGAAAGTGTGGTAAAGTTGTTGCAATTGTGGTACAATTGTTGTAGAAGGTAATGACAGGACATAAAATAAGAAAAGTTGTGGATTTAATGTCATTGGTGGACTTAATGAATTACAATAACATTAAATGTATTATGATTAATGCCAACTCCAACATAGCATTATCTCAGTTTCAAATAAATTGAAAAGTTATTATTTTAAGTTTTATTGAAATTCATAAATGTACCTACAATAAGAGTTCAAAAACTAGACTTTGGATAAATTTTCGTTTGGCATCGAATTTTTCTTAAAACTTTATTTAAATGCACCTCAACAAAAATAATCAACTCAAATTACTATAGAGTCAAAAGCAAAGCCATCACTATAGCCCCTAATTTGTTGTAGGAAGGGACTAATAAGAGGGGTTGTCATGCAACAAGTATTTGTTCTATAGGAGGGTTTCTATATACGAGCAAGCTTACTTCTTTGTCTTAAAATCCATAGGGAGCTTTTTTTCTAATATCAAGGTTTTATATTGGTAGCCTTAGGAAGTTTTGTTGATATTATTTAATGTTTAATTGTGCATGTAAGGAAAGAAGGCTACATTTCTTGATGGCATGCTTGTCACGAGACTAAATAGGCATATGGGTTCTTACCTTGAAATTCGGCGAGGGTATGTCACGCCATTTGTCACAATGTCAATGCTGGTATTCATTGTAATCTATCACTGCACTTCTCACAATGTTGAACATGCATATGGGTTCTCACTTTGAAATCGCGCCAGGCTACATCACAACATTCATCACAAAGTCCATGCTGGTATTCACTGTAATCTATGACAAAATCATAGTAGCGATTTTCAGAAGATTCATAGGAAATAACAGAGGCTAAATATTGATGGTTCTTTTATGGTTAGTATTAGTTGAAATTTTTAGAAAGCCCAACTCTACTTAATAAAATTATACCCAAAAAAATAAGATATACATACTCCAAGAAAAATAATTCTAATTTCAAAAATTTTCCTCCCAAAATAAGTAAATATATTATTATAAATTAATTTAAAACTTCAAACATAGTGTCCAACATTTTCTCCTAACACAAGCATGGATGCAATATCCTAAGACCAACTTACATGAATGCAACCTAAAACTGACGGTGATGGAAAGTAGTAAACACCATGGCTTAGTTGTTTAACAAATTTCATTCTAAAATCAGTAACATGAAAGTTCTCTTTGCCATTTTTTTCAACATAAAATTATCCGAGAGATATAGACATATGATAACTATAAGATTTTCCCCAAGTTAAAATAACATTATCTTGGAAAAAATGGAACATTTACTTGGCTATAAATGGGTTTATAAAACTAAGTTCATTGCATAAGGACAGATCGAGAAGCATAAAGCTATATTAGTTGCAAAAGGTTTTAATCAACTTGAAGGTATTGATTATAATGAAAATTTGCACCTGTTGCTAAAATGAACATAATAAGAACCATTTTGTCACTTGCTACATCTTGTAAGTGGGAAATTCATCAAATGGATGTTAAAAATGCCTTTTTAAATGGTGATCTTACTGAAGAAATTTATATGCAACAACCTCCTCGTTTTATTTCTGTTGAATCCTCAAGTTTACTATGCAAGTTACACAAATCTTTATATGGTCTCAAACAAGCATCTAGGGCTTGGTATGATAAAATTGATGCATATTTCTTGAATAATGGTTTTAAACGTTGTATATATGATCCAAATATTTATGTTAAGAACTTTGGTGATAATGTCCTCATTATTGTTTTATATGTCGATGATCTAATTATCACTGGAAGCCAACTTTTATTGATTCAAGGTATGAAAATTTCTCTTTTGAAGTAGTTTGAGATGATAAATCTCAATACATTACACTATTTATTGGGTCTTCATATCTGGCATATGGCCAATGGTATTTTTCTCTCTCAGCCTAAGTATGCAATAGATTTATTGGCTCATTTCCATATGAGTGATTGTAAACCTACTTCTATGCCATTTCAATCCAGTGTAAAGTTAATTGTTGAGTGTACCACTCCACTGGTTGATGCTACTCTTTATCATCGACTCATTGGCAGTTTGATATATTTAACTCACAACATACCATATATCTCTTTTGTGGTAAGAATGGTTTCCGATTCACACAACAACCTCGTGAAATTAATTGGCAAGAAGGCAAGAGAATTCTGCGATATTTACATGGGACATTGCATTATGGTGTATTTTATTCGAGTAGTGCTACAATTTTACTATCTAGTTATACAAATTCTGATTGTGAAAGTGACAGTTTTGATCAACAGTCAACTACTGGTTACATGTTTCAACTTGGTTCAGCAAGAAGGTGTAGACTCTTTCTTTATCTTCATGTGAAGCAGAGTATAAAGCAACCAAAGAAATAACTAAACAAGCCATTTGGTTATGACATGTTCTTACTGAGCTTGGTCTGGTTCTAAAATCGTCCATCGTGTTGAAATGTGACAATCAGGGTGCAATTAAGCTTGCTTATAATCTGATATATCACTCCAAGGCGAGGCATCTCAACTGTGATGCTCATTATATTCAATGTCTTGTCACCGATGGTATTCCTTCTCTAGAGTATTGTCTTACCGAGCTGCAGGCAACCGATATCTTCACCAAATCCTTGGCATTAGCGAAGAATCTGCATCTTTTTTCTTTGTTTGGGATGATGGAAGTTGTCATCAAGGGGGAGAAGTAATGACTCCTTCCTTCCTTAGTGTTAGCATGGGCCCTTCTCCCATCCACTATTATACTCGTTGGAAGGTAATAATGTCTTTGTATTATGTTCGAAGTTATCCACAACCTTATGTAAAAGAGTAATACATTATATCCCATATTTATGATGGCATAATATATTCTTGTATCCATTTATTATATAAAGAGGTGTTATTTTTTAGAATTATATTATCCCACATTTAATATGTAAGAGTAATTCCTCCACATCTCTAGGTATATAATAGGGTCAAGGGAGCCTCTTAAGGCATATACCATTTTGTGATACCATCACATCTTATCATTTTCTCATAGCATACTTCCATTTGTATTGAGTTATTTGTAGTTGTTCTCTTTGTAAGATTGTAGGATATTTGTATCGAGTTATGTGTAGTTGTTCTCTTTGTAAGATTGTAGGAGATAGTTATTTGTAGTTGTTCTTTTTGGAAGATTGTAAGAGATTTTTGGAGATAATAGAAGACAACCTTCCCATATTTGTTGTATTATTTTTCCTTGTTCTCTTTCTGTTCTTATTTATATGTTGATATATTTTTGGTTTCTTATATATATAACTAGTTTAGTAGATCTAATATTCTAACAATAATATTGTCACATAGATAATGGTATTAATAATGTATAATTTACTTTGTTTAGAACTAATGACCTTCACATCATAAGTGACTTACTAGTACACCCCATAACCATGTATTCTACACCCCGTGGGCAACTTCATAAATTTAATTAATAAATATATAATAAAAAATTAAAATATTTGTAAATATACATATGTGAAATAACTATAATATAAATAATACCTATAAATCAACATTCATTTGAATATGTAAATTAAATTATATAATTTATATTCGTAACCATTATATTTGAGAGGTTCATATTTAAATTTAACTGATAAACCAAACTTTTTTTCTAATTTATTTATCTATTCATTTATATTTATTATCAACACTACGGACATCACATAAAAAAATTAAATAAAAAGACTATGACATTGTCAAGACATATTTAAGAACATTTCTATATATAAAGTTGTGAAATTTATATAAATGTAAATAATATCATTAAGAATTAGCATATATCTATTTTAATTGTAGATCTACCATGCAAAAATATGGTGTAGAATTGCAATTGCTCAATAAATTTTAATCTAAATCAAGAGACACAATTCAACTCTACTACTCTTCGGAAATTAATTCACAATTTAGAAGAACAACCTTAGACATGCAATAAGAAATAACACAGATGCACAATGTTTTTCTAGGGGAAAGCAATCGCTAAAAACCCCTTAAAGTTGCTTGCGTTAATCAAATGACTAAAGAATGTATTACAATTGCTAGCTCGCTCTAAGCTCAACCTACAAGTGAATAGCCTATCTTTCTACTCAATGAGAAGCTCTAACTCAAACTTAGTCAATTTCTTCTTCTACTTGAGCCCCTATTTTCTTGTGCAAATCCTAAGGAATTAGGCCTCTATTATTTAGGAATTTTACTCTAATTGGATGCACAATTCCCAAGGTTGATTATATGACTGCATATAACTTATGTACACTCAAGACTAGTCTACAATTGATGTTACACTACGTTGGAATATACACTGCAACTATGGAACATGAATTCTCTGCATGCACTAGATATTTTGGGATAATTATCAGTTAACTCAATGATCACTAAGTTAGACTACTGCCCCACTTCACAACTAACCTTCCACTACTTCCATCAATTGTTAGAACTAGTTTAACTAAAAACAATTGGAAATAATGAACCTTGATTGCTACATATTAACAATCACACATTCTTAAATGAACTTCAAGCCCTCTAAATCAAATTTATTTAGCTAACCAACTAAAAAGAGCCATGTCACACAAGTTAACTGCCCCCAAGTTGTCTGTTGATGTGGAAATTCAAATTTTCTCAATTTGACCAAGGCAAAGTCAAATTGAGACTTTCTAGCTACACTTCTCAAAACTCCTTCTTAGCAGGAAATGGATTATCATTGAACCTGTCATGCACCTATGGAAATCAAACTTCCCTATTGACAATGCCTTTATCAATATGTTGGAATCATGTTCCTCTGTCAGATGTATTGTCACATCATTATTCACCTTTACACAATCCCATAAATGATGATACTAGATATCTATATGCTTGGGTCGATCGTGAGATACCAAATATTTAGAGAGCTTAATGAAACTATGACTATCACAATAGGTCACAGTTGGATCCATCATCTGACTAAACAATCCCACAAATATCTTTCTCATGCAATATCGCCTCACATATTGCTTGACTTGCAACCATGTATTTTTCTTTTGTCGAGCTGAGCACCACAGATCTTTTCTTCCCACTATACTAAGAAACTATTATAGAGCCAACAATGAAAATTCCACGTGATGTGCTTTTTCAGTCGAATGGACTCCTTACCCAATCTGCATCTGTGGAGGCACACAACTTCACTTTCTCTATACATTTATACCATAATTCATACTAGGTAGTGTCTTCGAGGTATCGTAAAACATGCTTAGCTTCCTTCGAATATAATATGGTCAGCCTAACCATAACTTGACTCAATTGGTTAACTACATAACTGATCTGAATTGGATCCTAGAACACTCTCTAAGTTTTCAAGAACTATTTAAAAATCATGCCAAAGTTTCAAAGTCTTATAAAGATCAAGCTTATCAGAGATATCCTCGAAACAGTTGCAATTTGTGAACAATGTGGAGCAACGAGGATCCTTGGTCAAGCATGCAGACCATTGGCCCATGGTAACGCACACTGTAACAAATTAGCAAAACCAGAGGTCAATTTTAGAAATGGGGGTAGTTTATGATATGCGATTAGCAACAAGTCGCTAATCGCATATCGCAGGACAAACCCCTCAAAGAAGGAAAAGCCCCGAGCGCTTGGACTCGAAAAGTTATAAAATGCAATGGATATCACGCCGATTCTGTCAAAAGCAGGGTCTCACAAAAACCAGCAGAATATCGGAAGGGCTTCGAGTGGTAAGCAGTTTCAACTAAGTCTCGCCTGATGCCACACAAGGGGTGCCACGCATCAAGGGGAAGAGAGAGAAAACTGCTCACATCAGACGGGTAAAAGTCATGTTACTTATCCCCCCAATATGGATGATGACCATTGGTTCTAGAGGCTCTAAATCAACAATGGAGATGCATTCCAATGGGTGACTGGATTTGACGAGGCAAATAGGAAGAGTTGTATAAGATTTGAAGTTCGACATGGATGATGCATTGGAAGAATATCGTGTTCACGGGAATTCTTGGAGTTAATGGAATAAACAGTCATTTTGAAAACATCCAAGAGAAGTGAAAC
The DNA here is from genome assembly GCA_000404065.3 of Pinus taeda. Taxonomy (NCBI): domain Eukaryota; kingdom Viridiplantae; phylum Streptophyta; class Pinopsida; order Pinales; family Pinaceae; genus Pinus; species Pinus taeda. Next base: position 142,410 of record APFE030407661.1, read on the forward strand.
TCAGTTCATTATGAAACAGGCGGCCACCTCCATGTGAGGCATTATACAATGATGATTATGCAGAAGAGAGGGATTCAGATAGACAGAGGCAGGGAAACTAGAAATTTTAGGAAGTGGAAATGAATAGTCAGAAGGTAGATTGGATTTAAAGCCACAAACTGACAGAGAAAGAAGTGGAGTAAGTTAGAAGCTGAAAGCTAAGAGGAGAGGGAAGAAGCTGAGCTAACCTGCGGAAGCAAAGGCAGCATCGAGCTAGAGTTAAGACAGAGCCAGAGAGAGTCAGAGACTCTATGCACTCTCGAAAAGGCTTGAGAGGTTCAAGCGAACTCTTCTGTATATGCTTGCCATGTATGAGTCTTAGATTGGGCTCATACTACTATGACCAATAGAGGTCGAGTATCAGTAAAGAGAGTCTGCGTACTCCAGAGACTTGGGGTATCCAAGTACAGTCTTGTTGATTTATATTTGTATGTGAGACTCAAATTGAGCTCACTGTTGTAAAAAATCTGCTTTGAAAACATAATAGAGAGGCCACCACTGAAGGATGGATGGAGAGACATAGCCCAGGAGTATTGGGTGAACTCCTTATTAAACTTGTTTTGTTTATATGTTTACCTGTTATGTTTTCTCTAACTACTTCAGTGCTTGTGTATTTTGCAATATTATCGATCCATTGCATAAAATAACACAGGCACACCCATGCATATGAGTTTGTAATACCTTAATTGTTTGTCTTAGATCAATTCTAGATCAATAACACATTTCTAGTCACATGTTCACAAGATACATCAATGAATCCAGTAGCTACCGGTAAATGGTAGTATCAACCTCTTCACCAGAAGTGGCACTCTCCTTCCTCCATTTGGTCTTGAGAGGTGTCTCCATGGGTTTACAAATATATATACGAAATATCTGCAATATCTCTTTGGCATACTTTCCTTGAGACACAAAAATTTCCCCATTGCCTTTCCATAGTTCCAACCTGAGGAAGTAGTGCATGAGACTCATGCATTCGTTTCAAATTCCCTTGTAAGGTCCTCCTTGCAAGGGATGATCAATTGCTCATCACATGTTAATATTAAATCATCAACATATAAATAGATGATAAGGAATTTACCTTCTATTAAAATATGATATAGGTTCAAATTCACTTCACTTCCGGTGAAGGCCAAACAAGTGAGATAACTGTCAATGCTCATGTACCAAGCACAGGGTGCCTATTTGAGACCTTACAATGCTCACTACAGTCTGCACACATGAGACTCTTGATCAAATGTATCAAAAAAGTATGGTTTCTCAGTGTACACCTCCTCAATAACACCATTGATAAATGTTGTTTATACATCCATTTAGTTGATCTTCCACTCCATTTGCACAATCAATGCAAGAATTGATCTAATTGATGAATACCTTGCTATATGAGAAAAGGTTTCCTCATGGTCAATTCCCTCAACTTGAGAGGATCCTTTGGTCTCAAATATGGCCTTATAATTCTATATTCTTATGTCTGTTGCATGCTTAACCTTGAAGATCCATTTCAAACCCACAATTGATTTATTCGTCAGTCTTGGGATCACTTCCCAAACACTATTCTTTACAAAGGATTCATATTCTTCCACCATTGCATCAACCCAAACAAGTTTCTCTATTGCTTCCTCGAAAGGGGATGGTTCAGTCTCTACAATTTGTCAGTGGATCCAAGTAGCCAGTGTACTTCTTAGGTGACCTCCTTTGCCTACACAAATTTGAAGTAGCTCCCACATTCTCCCTTGCATCTTTCACAAATCAACTTCCCTGGTTCTTTTTATGCCTTCTCTAGATGGTTCTACTTGAGTGGATGTCTCCACTCTACCTCCTCTCTACTCCTTAATTTTTGGCTTCTCCACAACTTTCTAAGGCTCCTCTTGAGGCTCCTGATTTGGAGTTGAAAGACCCTCTTCTGGGGGGATTTGAAGCTCCCTCTCAACAGAGCACCACATCATTTTCTCCTTAGAAAACTTTAAATCCCTTCGCACAACTTTCATTATGAGGACAGTAAGTACATAGAGTAATTGTGTGGAGTTTCAGTGTAAGCTACAAAAACTCTCAACTCTATTGTCAGCTCAAGATTCTTCCTCGAATATTTGGAGACACGACAGTGAACGGAGGCTTCGAAAATACTGAATTAAGACACATCCAATTTTCACCCTGAGAAATCCTCCTTTGATGTAATCATACCAAGAATCTAATGAGGACTTTGGTTCTGCAAGCATATTTTTGTGTTACATGCCTCTAACCACAAATGTAGTGGCAGGCCTTGGTCATGTAGCATAGCTCTCGCATCTCCCACAATGCTCTAGTTCTTTCTTTTAGCTACCCTGTTTTGCTCTAGGTTGTGTGGTGCTATCACCTCTTCTAAAATGCATTATTTCACACATAAATCCTTGAAGTCATTCAAAACATACTCACCTCCATTTTCTCTCTTGAGTGCCTTCAAATTCTTGTCAGTCTGTTTCTCAACTAGTGCCTTGAATTCTACAAGATTGGAGAATGTCTCATCATTCTTTAGCAATGAAAAACATCCAACACTTTCTTGAGAAATCATCATTAAAATAAAAGAATATTTATGTCTAATAGTGGAGGTTGTCAAGAAATTTCTACAAACATTAGAGTGGAATCTTTTCGAGACTACATGTGCTTTGTCGTCTCGGTCATGGAATGTGGATTTTACATACTTCCCTAAGGTATAACCTTTGCATACATCCTTCTGCTGAAGTGGTCCTTTTGGGAGTCCAGTGGTTATTTTTTTCATAATCTTTAAGGCGCCATGATGAAAATGACCCAATCTACTGGGCCAACGTTTATTGACATCACAACTCTAGACTTTCTCTGCCTTACCACTTAATGCAACACAATATTTCACATCAATTTTATACAGTTTCTTCACATGAACCCCAATCAGCTTCACTTATCCAGTGGCTATGTATCTTAGGAATGCTTTCCCTTTGCTGAAGATCACATCATAACCAAGTCTTCAAAAACTTCTACAAAGATGAGATTCTTCTTAAGGCCTAGCACAAAAATGACATATTTGAGGTGAAGAGGGGATCCCAATTCCCTCTGAATGGTTACTGTACAATCTCAGTAGCATTGTACCTTCCATCATCCCCCAACTCAATGTGCGTTTGGATATCTTTTTCCTCTAGGTCATTGAAAAACTCTTTACACCTTGTCATGTCAAGTGAGGTACTGGAGTCCAAGTACCACACACTCCCCATCATTGTACTAGCCATGCATATGATAACAGTGAAGTCAATCTCAAACTTTGAAGCCAAAACTTCACTCGTTTCTCCTTCTAAGTTCTTCTTGCTAGATTTTTGGTGTGGACACTTCATAGCATAGTGCCCAAATTCATGACGATTGAAGCATTTGATTTTGGACAAGTCTTTCCTCTTGCCCCATTGGCTTTATTCTGGCTTGGTTTAATATTTCTTCCCTTTTCCCTTCTTTCTCTTTCCAACCAATGCAAGATTTTCTTCATCCTCTCATGAGGTGCTCAATATTTACTCAAAATTAAATGTTCTTATATTGGCTCAAAATTATATGGCCGTGTCAGTCTCGTGAAGATGATCACAACACAATTCATTTCGTCTAAAATGGAGTCCAAATGAAGGAGAAAAGTCTTGCTATTTGTTTTCCTAAACAGCTAAAAAGATTGCAGAATGGGACAGAGTGATGACATCTCAGTCCAGTCAGCAACGGGAATCTTCATCAGTTTTCGCACAATGGGTCTGTGACAAGTGTCACCTCTAGATTCGCCAGTTTGTCTCAGGGAAGGTGAAATTGCCTAATTGGCCTTTAAGGGGGAATTTGGTTATATCTATATATATATATAATATATATATATATATAATAATATAATAATATATATTATATATATAAAATATTATCTTTATACATTAAATAACAATATTCAGTTCACATTTCATTTAACAAAGTTTGAATGACATATAAATGTTATGGTGTATTGGCATAAAGGTTAAATATTGAATGGTGCATGTTCTATGTATTAAAAATGTGATGGGGGGAGAGCAGGTTTGAACCTGTGACCTCCCCTTCCTATTCCTATGCTTTACCAATGAGCTGTGGACACCATATTTGAAAGGAGGGTGCACACATTTGTTTTAAACCATACCTATTGACTGACAGTGGAGAGGAGGGAGCTAGCCCTATGAGGCCAACCCCCTCTCCATACGACCACATTTTAAAAACCAAAGGCCAACACCAACTATTCAGCACAATTAGCACATTAACCCTGTTTAGCATCAATTAACCCGAGTTTAAGATTGCAGCAATTTTGGAGGCCTTCCAAATGAGGGGAATCTACCAGTTTTGGCGGATTTAACTAGAGTCTCTCTAGATTTAGCAGAGGTTTTCTAGGAAAAATTGAAAGAGGCACAACTTACTCAATTTTTCACCAAATTGAGATTAGAAATAATTGTTCTTAGCTAATTTGGACCTTCTGAACACATGGGTGTAGGTATTAAGAGCCATAGAACTTTATAAACATTATTTTTGCTACATTGAGATAATTGAGAGATGTAGCCCAAGATGAGTGAACTCCTTCATCAAAACACTGTGTTAATATGTCTCTTTGATGGTTTGTTATATTGTACATGTTTGTTTATCATTATTAATTTTTGAAGCTATGTTTCTCATGAATGTCTTGTTTAACTTAAGTAAATTTAATTGTTTGTAAGCACCAACAACTAATGAAACCTCAGCACAAAAAGTAAGAAGCAAGCACATGTTTATAAATATGTAATTGTTATTAGCACAATAAAACTAATCATACAAATACATATCAATTTGGTATCAGAGCTCGAGGTTGAATTGCTTGATTGTTTGGGTTTGTGCAATTAGGATTTTAATGGTTGCAAAATTGTGATGCTTATAAGGTTAAAGTTTTCGAGAGGAGAAGGGAATCTATTGATTGCAACTCCTAAGGTAATGCCCAAAAGAAGGAGAGCCACACAGCTACACTTGAAACTCCTCAACTTTTGCCTTTAACTAAGATTTAAGAGGTACAATCAATGCAAATTTCTGAGCCTAAATCCATAGAAATTATGTCTGGAGAAAGAGAGCCTAGAGGTCCCTCTTTAGAAGAGGAAGAATTCAAGAAAGATTTCTATACTTTGACTAAGACGGTCAAAGTCCTCTATGAAGAGAGGAACACCATAATGGTTGGAGAGAGTTTTAAACCTCCACATGGAGAAGGAAGCTCAGTGGACAAAAAAGATGAGAATACGGATTCCAAAGGAATGGTGGAAAGCCACCTCCATCTCCACCATCCTCATCATATTCCTCATCATCTTCACCATCTCACACATCATCATCTTCCACTACCACAACTGCAACTGCCCATACTCATTCCAAAACCCCAAAAGGGAAAACTCCATTACTGAAATTGGACATAAAATTTGAACTTCCCATGTACAATGGAGAAGTGAATGCAAAAAACTTGGACAATTGGATTGGACAGTTGGAGGTATATCGCAGAATTTAGAACATTCAGGAGGACAACATAAAGACCCAGTTGGCTTCACTGAGGCTAGAAGGAGCTGCACTAGTTTGGTGGGAATAAAAGTCTCAAGAGGAAATGAGAATCCATGGTAAGATATCCATCACTTGGGTTGAATTTTTTTTTGCAATTAAAAGACAATTCTATCCTTTAGCCTGTATGCAAAAATCCATTATGAGTTGGCAGAATTTTAGGCAGGTTAAAGGCCAAATAGTCCAAGATTATACATAGGATTTTAGGAGAAGGGCTTTGTTATTAGGAGTGAATTTGAATTCCCAAGATACTCTGTTGAAATATATTGGGGGTTTACATTCCTATTTGAAACAAATTATTCTTATGCTTAATCCAAACAATTTAGATGAGGTATGTGTGCAAGCCACACATCTTGAATCTAGAGGAAAGCACACTTATGAAAGGGATAGTAATAAAAAGCCACCAAAGAGTAAGGAGAAATAGAAAGGAGGAAAATGGAAGGGAAAGAAGAATGAAAGTCTGAAGAAGGAAGGGGAGAAAATCACATGAAAACACTATTCCAAAGAGGGGCATGATGAAGCCCACTACTAGAAATTGCATCCCAAAATGAGACCATGGAAGTTCAACAATAAAGAAAAACAGAAAACCACTACTATCACTCAAGAAGATTTAGGTTTTGAATCAGGTGAAGAAAGAAAAATCACTGTCTTGGGAATCAAAGGAAAACAAGATATTGCAAGCATTAGTTCACAAAACTATAACACTACTACTACTATAGATGAAAAGAGATGGATTGAGTTATTTCATGTTAGGGTCATATCTAAAAACACCAAGATTGACACACTCTTTGATAGTGGGTCACAAGCGAATCTAATCTCTGAAGACTTAATCAAAAAATTGAATCTTGAAACTGTACCTCACCATAAACCATACCCTTTGGGATGGATAACAAGAGACACAAGTTTATAGGTTACAAGAAATTGTTTGTTTAAGTTTGCATTCACTACAAATTTTGTTGACGAAATAGAGTTAGATGTGGTACTGCTTGATATTTCAGGTGTGGTGTTAGGTAGTCCATATTTGTATGATTGGAAAGCCGTATTTTACCGCCATGAAAACCAGTATCACTTGTTCAAGGATGGTGTGGAATACATAGTGAGAACCCATCACAAAAAGTTGAACATTTCTTTGGTTAATGCAGGGGAGGCAAAAATATTAGTGAATTCAAGTAAAATTTTGGTACTTCTCATGTTCAAGCCAAATGATGACATTGTTTATGAAAATTTTGATGCATGTAATGCAAGTTTCAATTCTGGTTTGGTTGTTTCAGTTCATCAGAGTGACGAAATATTTTAGGTTGTGAAAGAATCGTCCTTCAAGGAGAAAGAAACTTCACATGAAATATCTTTGCGACAAGAGGTTTCTCTTTGTGATGTTAACATCCAAGGGTTGACAAAATGGCAAAGTGTAGAGACACCAATGCAATGCAAAATTTTGTCAAAATAATGGACTCATTCAATCATCCCTTATGCTATGTTGTGCACCGATGGTTATGGTAAAGAAGAATGGTAAGTATTTCAAGGAAGAGGACAAAAGGAGTAGCTTTCACCAAAGCAAAGTTGTAAAAAGAGGTTAGTGCAAGAATATACATAACACCAAACAAGAATGTTTATATGGTTTTTAATGTTGTATGTTCTTTGTAGCACTTCTACTACATACATGTATTTGAATTATGGCAAAAAAGAGTCATTTCTTGAAGAAATTGTCCACTTGGGTGACATAAACATGTTGAGAAAGTTTTATTATGCATATGTCATCTATGAAGGAAAATTGTTTGATGTTTTGAAGATATCAAAGTACAATATGGGTTTCACTTCTTTGATGCATTTGGGCCATGATATTGAAGGAGGTAAGTTGAAGGCAAGCCTCTCCAAGTTGTATCCCATTGTTGGTTGGTCAATGCCCAAGATAGTCATTTTGATGAGAGGTTTGTTGGGAGTAGCTCAATGTTGGAGGAGAGTTGTTGACATATTCTTCTTTCGAAGCTCCTTGGCATGCATTGTCATGTGTGTGCAAAGTTTTCCTGTGGGGAGGAAAATAACAAGAGGCATTTGTTGCTTCAAACCAAAAGATCAGTTCAATTCTTTCTTATGCTCTTTCAAACTTGAAAGGTTCATTTGAGTTTTAGGTTTATGCAAGAAAATTCACCATATTATTTCATTCAAAATATTTCAATGGTGTAAACATTAAGTTGCAATGATCCATGCAGTTTCATTGGATGGACACTTGTCAAAAATTTCACTTGGTTCGAAGGTACAAAAGAGGTATAAGAAGCAAGTTCATTGTTATGCCTTTTAGGCCTATTGATTATGTAACTATTGTATTGAAGCGTCATTATGTTTTAATGAAAGTTATGTTCATAAAATTTCATACTTTCAAGATGTAAAATGACGCTTGAGTCAAGGAAACTAAATAGTGAAATTTGTCATCCATTTGCATTACATTTTTTTATGTCATTTTGGTAAGAAAGATGTTTCTTTTGATGGCAACATGGACAAACGATGACTATGAACAACTAAAAATGGTGCAACAAAAAGTGCAAGATCAGCTTGAAAGGGGCAAAGACAAGTACAAGTATAGAATAGGGTCCTTAAGGCAAGTGAATGTTGATTTACTTAGAGAGGAGCTTAAAGAAAAAAATTCGTCAAAACCTAATTGGATCGAGCTTCGAAAGGTGAGGGAGTTGTACTGTCATCTATTTGTCAAAAAATAGTATCTTTTGGGCTCCAAAAGCTTCTAGTGGGGACGAATGATCAGGTGCTCAGTATTTAGCTCAAAATTCAAAGTTCTTAGTTTGGATCGAAAAATGTATGGCTGTGTTCATCTCCTCAAGACAATCACATCATGATTCCTTTCGTTGAAAATGGAGTCCGGATGAAGGAGAAAAGGCTTGTTGTTAGTTTTCCTAAACAGTTAAAAAAATTGCAGAATATGATAGAATGATGACATGGCAATCTAGTTAGTAGTCTAGTTAGCAAGGGGAATCTTCTTCAGTTTTTGCCCAATGGTGCCATGACAAGTGTCACCTTCGGATTCGCCAGTTTGTCATAGGGAAGGTGAAATTGCCTAATTGACCTTTAAGGTGGAATTATGTATATACTAATTTAAATATTAAATAACAATATTCAATCCATATTTCATTTAACAAAGTTTGAATGGCGTATAAACGTTATGGTGTAGTGGCATATTTAATTTAACAAATTTCAAATGGAGTATAAACATTATCGTGTATTGGCATCAAGGTTAAATATTGAATGGCACATGTTCTATGTATTAAAAACATGATAGGGGGAGGGTTGGTTTGAACCCATGACCTCCCCCTCTTATTCCTATCCCTTACTAATGAGTCACGGGCACCATATTTGAAAGGAGGGCATGCACATTTGTTTTAAACCATACTTGTTGACTGACGACAAAGAGGGGGGAGCCAGCCCCACAGGGCCAACCCACTCTCCATGAGACCACATTTTAAAAGCCAAAGGTCAATGCTAACCGTTAAGCGCAATTAGTGCATAACCCAGTTTAGCATTAATTGACCCGAGTTTAAGATCACGACAATTTTGGAGGTCTGCCAAATTAGTGAAAACTACAAGTTTTGGTGGAGTTAACTAGAGTCTTTCCAGATTTAGTAGAGGTTTTCTAGGAAAAATTAAAAGAAGCATAACTTACTCAATTTTTGATAGATCAGAAAGAAGTGTTCTTAGCTAATTTGGACCTTCTTAAAACATAGGTACAGGTATCAAGAGCCATAGAGATTTGTAAACAACATTTTTTCCTCATTGAGCAAATAGAGAGGCCCAAGCCATAAAAGATGGACCAAGGAGATGTAGCCCAAGAGGGGTGAACTCCTTCATCAAAACACTGTGTCAATATGTCTCTTTGATGGTTTGTTGTACTGTGTATGTTTGTTTTTCATTATTCATTTTTGAAGCTATTTTGCTCATGAATGTCTTGTTTGACTTAAGGAAATTTACCTGTTTGTAAGCACCAACAACTAAGGAAACCTCAGCACAAAAAGCAAGAAGCAAGCACATGTTTATAAATATGTAATTTTTATTAGCACAACAAAACCAATCATACAAATACAAATCATCCTCACCCTTGGATGATGTTCCATCTCTGTTATTACGCTTGATCTCTTCTTGTACCAAATTCGACCATAAGCGTTCCAAATTTGGTAATTTCACTCTCTCGTTCAAAAAATCCTAGTAGTTATTACAGCTTTTGGGAAGACCTAGAAGAGCTAGGCTTGCCACGTCATCTTCTACAACGTTCACACCGACCTATTTGAGCTCATCACAAACTTGTGTAAATCTGTTGAGATAGTACGAGATAGTATCATTCTTCTGCATCTTGATATTTCGTCGCTTGTCTTTGAGGGCCAGTTTCCTATGGTCACTTCTATTCTCGAATAGCTTTGTCAATGCCTTGCACATTGCGAAAGGAGTTTCTTTCGCATGGAGATTTGAGACAATGTGGTCTCATACTCCCTCCAATATTATTCTCCTTTCCTTGGCTACATATTTCTTCCATTGAGCTAGGTTCTAGGAATTAACTGATCTTGGTTTTGCAATGTATGTCTTCACGTAGTTTAGTAAACCATTTTCATCATGCACTGATTCTATGCAATACTTCGATGCAATGAAGTTCGGGTTGCCTTGCAAGACATACTCTCATCTCAGGCTTTTGAAAGTCATCTTCCCAACTCTGAAGTGATCCTGCTACATTGAAGTTGCAAATTCAACCTCTTAAGGAACAATTAGAAATACATGTTCTAATGTGAATCCTCCTCAAATACAATGTATAAATATGGTGTAGAATTGAAACTTCTAGAGAAATTTTAATCTAAATCAAGAGACACAATTCTACTCTACTACTCTTTAATTCCCAATTTAGAACAACAATCTCAAACATGCAATAAGAAATAATACACATGGACAATATTTTTGTAGGAGAAAGCTACTACTAAAAATATCTTAAGCATACTTGCATAAAACATATGAATAAAGAATGTTTTACGATTGCTAGCTCGCCTTGAGCTCAAGGTGCAAGTGAATAACATATCTCTCTCCTTAATGAGAAGCTCTGACCTAAACTTAGTCAATTTCTACCTTTGGTTGAGGCGCTATTTCGTTGCACAAATCCCGAGGAATTAGACCCATATTATTTAGGAATTTTCCTCCAATTGATTACGCAATTCCCAAGGTTGATCATCTGACTGCATGCAACATTTGTACACTTAAGACTAGTCTACAATTGATGTTACACTTCCTTGGAATTTCCACTAGAGCCGGGGAACTTTAATTCTCCCCATGCATTAGCTATTTTGGGTTGATTGATCAATTAACTAGATGGTCACTGAGTTAGACTACTAGTCCACTACATAACTGACCTTCCACTAGTTCTATCAATTGTTAGAATTAGTTTAACTAAAAATAACTCGGAATAACTTACCTTGATTCCTACAAATTAACAATCACACTTTTTTAACTAAACTCCAAGCTCTCAAATTTGAATTTAATGAGTTAACTAAGTGACAAGAGTCATGCCACACAAGTTATTTGCCTCCAAATTATTTCTTGACATGGAAATTCGAATTTTCTCAATCTAACCAAAGCAAAATCTACACTTCTCAATATACCAAGCACTAAAACAATTAAATCTATAAGCCTAAACATTTCCTGAAAATGTACATTAAAAATTTAACTCTCTTTAAACAAATAAATTTAAAAATTGATTAATTTATTTCATATTTTATGAATGGTAAAATGTAAAAAATTCGTAAACTATAATTTTATTCGACATTTCTATAAAATAGAGGTTTAAATTACTCTTTATCCATTAAAATACAACTACTTGTTCAAGAGAAATAATGTTCTAAGATCTATGATAGATACCCATGTTGCAGGGAGTTTCTTTACTTCCCTTTCTTCCGCAAAAACAGATTCAAAACCGATAAACAGGCGTAGCCATCGGATGATTCGAGTCACTGTGAGCCTCTCTTTTTTTTTATGTTATTCTAGAGGATTTTTTTCCTGTGTTTTTCTAGAATACTGCGCTGAGTATTGAGCTTATTACTACACAGAGATGTGTAAGTTGTGTAAGTTTTTTCTATTTTTAAAAATAAATTAAAATTAAAAATTATAATTTTAAATAGAAAAATAATATTCGGTTATAATTAAAGAAAAATAATATGTTTAAAATAGCCCCCTTCTAGAAAAAAAGGTTAAAAAAAATGTCTAAATTTAAATGTTAATTAAAAGAATAAATGATTTGAAAATTTATATTAACAAAGTTATGTTAATATCAATTTTATATATTATCGGTTATATATTGAAATATGATTAAATTTATTTAATCTTATATATTTTATTTAACATTTAAAAATACAATTTAAACAATGAAAAATAACATATTATATTTTGATCATATTCAAAAAAAATATTTTACTTGAAATAATATTTCAGAACCTTTTGAATTAATCATCGTTGTAGGACACCTTTGACTCAGTGCACGATGCAGGACACCTTTGACTCAGTGCACGATAATGTGACACCTTTGACTCAATGTGTAATAATATTCGAAGGATTAAAATGATAGGATAAGGCAAGCATATCTTAAAATTCTTGGAACTGATCGTTCTTATCGTGGCACCACCTTTGACTCAGATTAGAGATGGGCAAACATCTTCGAGGATCCCGAATCCAATAGAATTAAATTGAGTGTGATTGATTCCGAATATCTTGAAAATTTAATGGATGAGTAAAAATCAAGGACGATCATGATATAAGTACCACATTTAATGGATATGAGTAAATTTTGTTAAAGAATTTTTGTGCTATGAAGAGCGAGGGACCGACATCAAGGAGATCCCTGAGTGTGATTTTAAATTTCATTTAGGAAATTCAAAAATTTAATGACTAAGAAAAAAGTTAACGGTTTAAATCCATTTATATGTGTCAAATTTTTGGAATATTTAAAATCTAAATAATATTATAATTTCGAATTTATCTAGAAATAATTCTCAAAAGTTAATGGAAATGAAATAGGTTTAAAGGTGGATAGAAATGAAATGAGTTAGGGTTTTTGATGTCCTATTGATAGCTCAAGGAAAGACAACGTAATATATAAGAGGGAAAAGAATGTAAATATAAGTTAATGGAAATGAAATAGGTTTAAAGGTGGATAGAAATGAAATGAGTTAGGGTTTTTGATGTCCTACTGATAGCTCAAGGAAAGACAACATAATATATAAGAGGGAAAAGAATGTAAATATAAGTTAATGGAAATGAAATAGGTTTAAAAGTGGAGAGAAATGAAATGAGTTAGGGTTTTTGATGTCTTACTGATAGCTCAAGGAAAGACAACGTAATATATAAGAGGGAAAAGAATGTAAATATATGTCTAAATTTTATGGAAAAGGTTGATAGCTCAAGGAAGGACAACGTAATAAGAGAAAAGAATGTAAATATAGGTCCAAATTTTATGGAAAAGGTTAATGGTGATATTTAGTTGTTAGATAAAAATATTTTAGGAAATATTTAAAT
>APFE030407661.1:155569-166849 GCA_000404065.3 Pinus taeda
ATTATTTTGGTAACTGTGTTTAATAAAAATATATGAATTTAATTAAGTTTCATACAAATTTGATAAGCTATTTATATAAATTTAATTAAATTTTACACAAATTTAATAAGCTATTTTAAAATTCAATTATTTATAATTTTAGTGACTATACTTTATAAAAATATATATATTCCATTAAACTTCACACAATCTTGATAAGCCTAAATTAATTTTCAGCCGAATATCCTGGCAAACCCCAACCTACATTCATCATCACAGCTTTCGATAAAAACTAAACCTAATCCAAAGAAACGTACTTTGCCCTTAATTCATGCCCATTTCCAGCAAGCCCGGAAAAAATGAATTATGTGAGAATTAGAGCCTCGTATGCTTTTCCTATGAAATAAAGTAAAATATTAATCGTCTGACATTGGATTTTACGGCGGTTATCAAAATTTATGCATGTTACAAAGCTAACTGCGTATGAGATCAATAGATCAAGGAATAAATATATAAGCTAACATTACACTTTAGTGCTTCATTATGTATGGAAAATTTTATATAAAATAAATAACACAATACTTTGACGCGTTGAAAGGAAATTATTAATAAAAATTGATAGTGAAAATTATCTTGACCGTTTATTAATTCAATATTAGATTACATATATATAGGAGTATTGTTTTAAGATAGAAAAACTATCTTGAATATACAGTATATTGGTTGAGAGGATATTTCAACCACACACCAAATTAGGGAAACCAGTCTTATAGAATAGGAACAGACTCTTTACATAAAAAGTCACAACTGAGACAAGTAGGAATTAATATTCCAACACTCCCCCTTAATAACTACTTGTCTCGATATTAATCTGGTCTAGTCTCGTAATTACACCTTGTACTTTGTTCATGCAATTGTCGATGTCCATATAAAAGAACAACCATCTACCAGAATGCATGGGTTCCCAACCGCTGCAACCACCAGTCTATTAGGAATTCCTTCACATACATGGCTCATCCAACCTCTTGATGAACTCCCCCTAGTTATAAAATTTCACCTCATGGAGTCTAAAACCAATATGGCCCACCCAAGTCTATACATCCCGCATGACACACTCTTCTAGGGTCTTAAAGCTCTCTTACAGAGGGAAAACATAAAAAAGGGCTTGCATGCCTCTCTGGGCCTTACAGAAAGTACATAAAACATTTCAAGACCACAACCTAACCATTACAAAGATATCTATGACATGTAGATTTGCTATAATTGCAATGTGTGACTCATAATACATCATGCTATTGAGTCTATCCCACAAACCCACACAAATTCATACAAAATTGATTGTCCATCATCCTTTCATTTTTTATGTTGCCATCTTCAGTGTCATGTCTTTATTATATCTCGTTGCTAAGCATTCCCGCAAATAGATTTGTCTATTGTTGGAATGACCAGTTCCAACACAGACACAAATGTGTGACAATAGTTGGCTAGACTAAATATCACAATAGCAAAATCTCTCATTTTTTCACCCACATTTACATTAATGACACTTAATCAAATTTGAATGCAAAGGACACACACATAATACCCCTTCAGTGGCTCCAATTTAGCATGCTGTAGCTTCTTACAAAATTTTCGATGTTATACCGAAATTCCTCATCTTTTGTCATCTTTCCTTCATTAGCTCATTCATAATTCTGAAAAACAATCCTAGCTCTATCTAAAGTACCAATTTTGTCATTCAATCTAGGTTCTATGTTATACGTGGTCTCTTGAACAGAACCTGCAGGTTGGTTACTAACGTTTTTCTGATTTGAATGAACAAAATCCTTGAAAACAATAAATCTCTTGTGTTTCTCATCCAATGAATTGTCTGCCTTTCTGTACTTGATAGACCATGATCCATACATTTTCTAGACTTTATCATCTGAGTCTAGATCATTCGGATCGTACCCAATGATTGAGAAATCTATTATCGCCAACACAACAACACTGTCGCGCACTACAAAGGGGACTGCAACGGAAATAATCCATGTTTTCATGGCTGAATTTGCTCATATTTTAACAAAGATCACAGATCTATTGAAATCCAAAATTGAAGTAGTAGTTTTACCAACATTTGGTTCGCCTTGCTCCGTCCCACGACATTTCAACTAAGGAAGAACTACGATGTTGTTGAATTGTTGTAGACTATTCTAGATTTAAATTTTCCTCGCTTCATAAACAAACAATGAACCAGCGCCCACTGAAAAAGCCTTTCGAGGTTTGAGGTCCGAATCCCATGAAGTGTAAAAGTTATAGTCAGATCCGAATTAGGAATCAATTCGAGGGGCATGGGTGTCAGTTCTCAACTCTCCACCCTTTCCCACAAGAGACAATATGGGAAATAAAAAATTTAATAGCAAATTCATAAGCATTCACCTTGCAGCTCCAACACGTAGTGCCAGCATGCAACTCCAACACGCAGACCACACCATTCATCTCTTTCAATCAAGTAAATAACACCATCTAGCACGCAGAGACTGAAATATGTTGGCCACCACCGAACATAGCAGGAAATTGTGCAGCCACCCTATCCACTGAGTGCTACCACCAACTACTACTCGACAACGACCCCAGACCCTTCGATCTCACCGCTAACTACTCGGCATACATAACAAACTCCACACCACAATAGATCCATTGCCAAAAAATATGCATCAAGGCACCACTGCTGCTCCCGCTTGGCCTCTGGCTCAACCACGTTCCACCGATCAACCTAAACACATCCTTCACTCCAGATCCACAGTTCCTTCACAGCATATCACGTCTCGATCCCCTAACCGAATCAGAATCTCTCCACTGAAATCGAATCTGCCAATCGATCCACTCAGGGGTGGTGTCTCTCTGCTCAACTACCGTCGCTCTCCACGCTGGACTTCCAGGCTCCAGCAACAACTGTACCGCTTAGCCCACTCTCGTAGGCTTCACACCGGCTACTTGCAACCGATTTTCCATAGTGCAGCACCACCACGTTCTTGCTCAACACTTCGGCTCTACCAGGCTCGACTTCTAGCTTCCTAGTCGAGGGATCTCCTCTATGCCTTCATGCTAACAACAATCGCTCACACTGTAATCTCTCTCGTTGAACACACCTCACTACAACAATCCCTCAGCGTGTAGCCACACCACTAACCTTTCAAATCTGCAATGTGCAGTCACTCCCGAGGGAATTATGGAGGATGTGATGGTCTCCATTGATTCCTAGGAGTACCCTACAGATTTCCTAGTTCTCCAGCCCAAGACTAAGCTTACTAGTTACCTCTCATCCTTGGGAGGCCATTTCTAGCCACAGATGATGCCTACATTAGTTGTAGAGTTGGGAATATGACCATTAAGAATGGGCATATGTCCAAACAATTAGTCCTATACCCTCCTGCTCAACTCTCCCTAGAACAGGACTTACCTTTATGGTTGGAGGAGGAGGAAGAAGATGAGCTTTATTCTGCCAAATTGTATACTTTGGAAGCCATCATAGGAGGAGGACAATAAGATGAGGATGATTTAGTTGAACACCTGCTCCAGAGTCCAACTCCTAGTTCATTACCCCTAGAAGAAGAAGTAAAAGAAACACAAAACAGTCATCAAATTGACTCATGCTTGGCCGATTCCAACCCACTCTGAGTCAAAACCATAGAATTGGGGCCATAGAAAACCTTGAAGATTAGTCCATCTCTCTCTACTTCAGAGGAGGAACAACCATGTAATTTGTTGAGGGAGAACCTAGAAGCCTTTTCTTGGAACTACAAGGAAATGAAGGGAGTACACCCCTCGGTGTGTACTCACCACATATACATCAAGGAAGGTTGCAAGCCAGTCAGGAAACCACAAAAGAGAATGAATCCAACCCTCAAAGGCATAGTTAAAGAAGAACTGTAGAAACTATTAGATGCAGGGTTCATTTACCCTATCTCTTACAGTGAGTGGGTCTCTCCTTTAGTGTTAGTTCCCAAGAAAATGGGAAGTGGAGGATTTGTGTCGATTATAGGGAATTGAACAAGGCCACAATGAAGGATCACTTTCCCTTACCCTTCTTTGACCAAGTGCTAGATGGCCTGGCAGGGAAGAAGTTTTTTTCTTTTCTAGATGGATTCAGTGGGTACAATCAAATCCAAATCTTCCTAGAAGACCAGGATAAGACCACTTTCACCTATCCATGGGGCACTTTTTCCTATAGAGTCCTTCCTTACGACCTGTGCAATGCTCCTGCCACTTTCCAAAGAGCAGACTTAAGTATTTTTGCTGAATTAGTTCATAACGTTATGGGGATCTACATGGATAATTTTACACCTTATCATTGTGATTTCCAAGAAGCCTTAAATAACTTAGGAAAAGTATTACGCAAATGCATTGAGTTGAACCTATCCCTCAATCTATAAAAATGTGAATTCTTAATGACTAAAGGGACTGTGCTAGGTCATTCCATATCTCAACAAGGACCGCAGGTGGACCCAAATAAGGTAGCCATCATCCAAAGGGTCCCACCTCCACAAAAGTAGAAAGATGTTAGGAGTTTCTTGCGGCTAGCTAGATTTTATAGAAGATTCATAAAATACTTCAGTAAAATAGCCTCTCCTTTGTTTGGCTTATTAGCTAAAGATTTTGAATTTAAATGGTCAAAGAGTTGTCAAGAGGCCTTGGACATTTTAAAGGGTAAGGTAACCACTTCACCAATCCTTAGAGGCCCAAACTGGGCCCTCGCTTTTCACATTCATGTTGATGCCTCACATAAAGCCATAGGAGCAGCCTTAGGATAGCTAGAAGAGAAATTTCCTTATGCCATCTATTTTATCAGTAAAAACCTGTCAAATGCCAAGCTAAACTATATTGTGACAGAAAAATAACTCTTGGCTGTTGTGCATTCATTGAACAAGTTTAGGCATTACATTACAGGCTATTAGAAATTTGTGCATACTGATCATGCTGCAATTAAATATTTAATGAACAAACTAGATGTAAATGCTAGAATCATAAGATGGTTACTCTTATTGCAGCAGTTTGATTTGACTATTGTTCATAGGCCTGGTAAAGACAATGTTGTTGCTAACTTTCTGTCTAGAATGAATCTGTTTGCAGGTGAAGAAGGAATGGTGGATGATCAGTTCCTCGGTGAGCATTTGTTTGCTATTTCAGTGCTCTCCCCATGGTTTGCTGATATAGCAAATTATTTGGTGTCAGCACAGTTCCCACCAAACTTGCCCTCCGGAGAGAAGAGGAAGATAATCAGGAAGAGTGACCCCTTCACCTAGATTGGGGGCAATCTATTCAAACTTGGTCCAGATCAAATATTGAGAAGATGTGTAAGGGAAGAGGAGGTCTTTGACCTCCTCCTGACCTGTCATGATGGGCCTTGTGGAGGTCACTTTGTAGCAAAAACGATAGCATTCAGGGTGTTACAAGCACACTATTATTGTCCTACTCTTCATCAGGATGTGAAGAAGTATGTTAGTCAGTGTGATCAGTGCCAAAGGATGGGAAATCCTACTCCAAGGGATGAAATGGCCCTGTAGCCTCAAGTGACTTTCAAGCCATTTGACAAGTGGGGCATTGACTTCATTGGGCCTATCAACCCTCCTTCCAAGAAAAAAAACATATCTTTGTGTTCACCAATTACTTGACTAAGTGGTCAGAAACCAAAGAAATTAAGGAAGAAAAAGAAGAAAAGGTCACTGAGTTCTCAAGGGAGAACATATTCTACAAATTTTGGTACCCTAGAGAACTAGTTGCAGACCAAGGCAGCCAGTTCACCTCCAGCATGCTTGAAGAACTTCTCAAGCATCACAAGATCAAACATATGACCTCCACTCCTTATCATCCACAAGCTAATGGGCAATTGGAGGTGAACAATAGAGCACTGGAGAACATCATGACCAAGGTAGTGAACAATAGCAAAAAGGACTGGGCTAAGAGACTAGTTGAGGCCACCTGGGGCTATAATACAACATGGAAGACCACCACTGGATTCACACCCTATGAGCTGGTCTATGGAAAAAAGGCTTTTCTGTCCTTTGAATTTTAATATAACACATTGAGGATGGTAGCCCAACTATATTTAGATCTCATTCATGCACAAAAAGAAAGATTGTTGCAATTGAATGGCCTAGATGAATTCAGAATGCAGGCCCTCCTCCATACAGAGATAATTCAGCTCTAGAGAAAGATCTGGCATGATAAGCATATCAAGGAGAAGCTATTTCAAGAAGGATACTAGGCACTATTATATGATTCAAGGTACAAGGACTTCAAGGGCAACCTAAGAACAAGATGGCTTAGACCATATCTGGTGGAAAGATGCCATGACAATGGTTTAGTGCGAATCAGGACTATAGATGAAGAAGCCATTCCATTGCTAGTTAATGGACATAGATTGAAATTATACAAGAGACCTTCATATAAACAAGATTTCATTAGCAACATCAATAAGACAATGATGATGGTGGAGCAAGTTTCAGCTCCTCCCTCATTAGGTCACTGAAAAAAGAAAGAAAAAAAAATAGAATAAGGATTCATGTGAAAACCTCCATGAGGTGCCTGAGTCCCATATTTGGGTCGAAAACTTCCATGAGGTGGGCCAAGCATGAGAATAAAGGAGAGAAAAAGAATATCCTTGGGTGAAAACCTTCCTTGAGGAACCCAAGGAAAATACCTAAGGTGAAAGCCTCTTTGAGGCAGCTTAGGTGTTTTTCAAAAAATATAATAATAAAAGAAAAAGAAAAAAACATAATTGTTGCTTGTAGGAGGATGAGAAAGACAATCAAGGTGCTAAGAGAAGATCCAAAGGGGGCCCTGCCTCACATATGTTTATCTCCCCCACTCCTTACCATGCATCCCTCCATAAATTCCATTGTTTTTCACTTCACTACTTCAATTTAGGAGAAGATTGTGTTTTCCACAGCATCACCTCATCCATTGCCATCATCTTTGCCTTCACAAACACTCCTACTCCCTCTGTACATGCAGCAACATCTGATTTGCAGTCACAGACACCATCAGTAGATAGCAGAGGAGGAAGAAAGAGCTACACAACAACAACAACATCTGATCTACAGTCAAGAAACCATCAGCAGACAACAGAGGAGGAAGAAGAATGACCATAAACAGTACCTTTGATCCTTGACACCTGCAGTGTGACATTAGGGCCATAGGTAAGTATCCTACTCACTCACTCATCTGCATCAAAAGTTGTAAGGGTTAAAAGGTAGTTGGTTTGTAAGTAAAGAGATGGCCAGTTTCCTCTAAAAAGGCTATGCCCTCCAAAACCTCAGTGAACAATCAAAATCCCATGGCCTTAATCAGCACCCATAATTTAATTGCAAATGATCCTCAGCTGACACTCAAATACCTTATTGCCCAAGGGCAAGAAAGTACAGATTTTGAGGATATGTTCAAGTTGATAAGGAATGATGATATACATGCCTGCTAAAAAAGATGAAACACTGCCACATAGCTTGAAGATTAGAGAATATCAGTGGGAAGGAAAGAAAGGAAATTAGATTGCTATAAACAAGAAGAAAATACCATAGCAAAAGAATGAGATGCCAGACAGGCTACCATAGCCACTAAGTTGCTCAAAGGATGAGCAACACTTTCAGTAAGGGGGTGATGATGAGTCTCATCATTGAGTAATTATATGGGCCTTAATTTGCCTTAATTCACCTCCTAACTCAGCCAAACCAACTATTCTCACAACTTATTGCATACTTTTGATTATATTTTTCTTATGGGTTGAGTTAGAGTTGGATATTTTGCTTTGTGGTCTAATGGGCATGTAATGTAGGAATAAAGGATAAAAGCAAAGGAAATGCAGGGATAAAAGGTAAAAGCAAGGAACGATGGTAAAAGACCTTGGTAAAAACTTAGATGGGACAAGAGAGAGGAATTACAGGAGGTAAATCCTCCTCATTTATTGTCCATCCATTCGAATATCCCTCCATCGGCTAAAAGCACACACATCCAAATCAGGAATACTAAAAGACAACCAAGCAAGTGGAAGTACAAGTAGCCTCCCTACTAGAATGCAACTAAGATAGTAAAAGTGAAAGAACAACTTACCATTAAGTTGGGAGCTGTACCTCCCTAATTTTGAGGGAAGTCATTAAGACTTCAATGTATAAATAGAGAGGCTTAGGACCTTAGTTTTCTTTAGTTAACCAATAGTAAGTTAGTTAGTTAGAAAGTATTCAGACATTTTGACTTGTAACAGTTTGATGTAATACAATGTTCTTTGATAATGAAGATGATTTTTGATTTGAGCTAGCACTGAGTTAACTCAGAGGGATGAAGCTCTTGGATTAGGGCCTGCCCCTAGCAGCCAAAGCTCTTCTTTCTTGTATTGTATTCTAGCATAGAATCCTGATTTCTATTCATTTACTTAAGTGGTTCATTTCCATTATAGCACTAGCATAGATGCATGGTTCGATTATTCTTTTGGTTAAGTAGATGCATGTTCATCACAATGGTTCAACACAGATTCATGGCTTTGTTGTTCATTTACTGAGTAGTTTTAGTTTCATTACAGTAGTGTAGGGCAGATTGGTTGTGTTTCAGTTTGTTCCATTCATGCTTTCATTTAATCAGTAAGTTGACAAAGAAAATATCCACAAGGTTTCTCATAGGTGTCTCATCCTCCCATGCTCCCTCTGGGATAATGATGTGAGGAAGAAAACCTATAGCAACCCCAAAAACACAGGGTTTTGGTCTTCACAGAGGGTTTGTCATTTATTCCAGGGACTAAAGTCATTTGATATTGCTTTGTTCCTCTAATGGTCATCTGCTTGTTCGCTCTCTTTCTGTGATGAGACCTCACTCGCATACCCCATTCATTCTCCTACAGCATGAAAAGCTCAGCAAAAGTTGTTCATCCATGTTCAAACGGTTTTAAACCATTGGTCGCCTTTCACACACAAAAATGACCAATCGTTTCCCAATCCACTTTCTACATTTTACTTTTCACCCTTTAAATCCCCATTGTCGATTTGCGTTGTTAGATCTAATGATTATTGTCCGCCTACTCACAAACCTGCTCGGTCACATCTCCGTCGTAGATCTGCTTTGCTAGATCTGACAACCTTTGCACGATATCTCGTGGATTTCCGTCTAACCGCTATCGGGCTGAGGGCATGAAATTTGAGTGGTTTCCCCATGCTACGTGTTAGCCGGTGAGGCTAATCACATGAAATTCCCCAAAAATGCTTACAACTTTGAGGGCGCGTGATAGCTCGCTTACTGCCCTCCAAAACCACTCGTCATTTTTGCACGTTTTCTTTTACCCTCTTCCATCTCTGCTACCGATCTGTCCTCTAATCTGATGATTGTTGCTTAACCCGATTGCCAATTGGCTTGGCCGATCTCTGTCATCCATGTATCGATTGCCTTTGTAATATAATCTCAACTGTCTAGCCTGTTATTTGACCATGTTCACCCATCTACCTACGTACCCTCCTGCAACCCGATCTCATCCATTCGTTTGCCTTTCACCCGCCTAATCCAATGGTCCTCATCTGTTGTTACTCATTCACGTCCTCTTTTCACCAGTTTGATCTCCGATTGCTTTCTCCGCTTAAACACAAACTTGGCTTAGTTCTATTTGCTTGCACCTTCGCATAGTTGTTTAATTGGTTAGTTAGGGTTTGGTATGCATTCAACATTGCATGTTGCTTTCTTCGTTTTTGTTGTAGATTAGCTCTCCCCTAGACTACGTTTACTCTCCTTCCATCAAAATCAAGCTTCTTCTAACCCTATATAAGTTTGGCTTGGAACCCCTGGGGTCTCTTTCTAGATGAGCAGTGACAACAGGTAGTACCTTCACTTCTACATGTGTATATAGCATAGTCACCTCCAAGTTTGTACGAACCTTGAGTTGATAAGTAAAGGTGGTAGCCCTGGGAGTTGCAACATTCTTGCTGCAATACCTAGGCTCACCACTGTTCTTGTGGTTGTTGTTGAGGTATGTTTTTAATAGGATTCCCATCTATTCTCTTCCTTCCTCTTTTTGATTGTCTGCTGCTAGGTGACTCTCGATCCTCATCCTTAAAATGATTTCTAACTAGGAATCTATCCCAATTATCTCATAGTCTTTCAATATGAAATTAAATGAGTATTTTTATAAGGACGTGGTGATACATGGTGTTTCTTATGAATTGAATAATTTTCTAAACATTCCCAGACATTTTCCTTAAGCTATTTAACATAAAATAAGGAAGTATGATTTCATTCTCTTCGAGAAAATGCATCATAAAATGAGTGTGGTAAAAGAACATACAACCAAATCTTCCTTCGCAGGTGACAAATTTTTGAATTACTAGCAAAAAATTTCTCCATTTTCCCTTAAGTGTTGTACCGTGAATTCCTTTCTTAAAAATAGTGATATCCATACTTGGGTTTTTCAAGAAAGTCTTTCATTCTTCTCCTTCAATGCCCTTATTTTAAACCATTTCTCACCAATTCTTGATAGTCTGGTAGCATCAACAATAAGTGATTTTGTCACTACAAATTTAATGTCTCCAATTTCAACCTCTACACAATCAAAATCTTTGGCAAATGATTTAGTCACTTCCTTGTTAAAACCATTAAACTTTTCCACGAACTCTAGCCACTGTGCTTTCTGTAGCATTTCCTTCACCTACAAATATCCTTCCATGAATTTTCTTCCATTTGGTTCTATTCTTACTATGACATCCATGATTGAGAAGTTTTACCTCAGAGTTCTCTTCTTGAAAGTGTATGAGTCAGGGTTTCAGGATAATGGCTATGGTGAGAGTATAAATGAGAGAGAAGGGAAAAGAAAGTGAAGTGACTATTAGGGTATGAATGGATGTGAGTTGGGGGATTTCAACAATCAACTTGGAATTTGAGATGAGTGTTGATAATGATGGGGGATGAATGGGTGATTTATGATTTTTTATTTGATATGACAAGATATTTTCATCTCACTTTCGATAATGATGGTTTTTGAACCGGAGGTATAATGTCCATATAATTCATATACTAATGTTTTGACGCTTATTATTAAATTAAATATTTACACACCTTTTGAATTGATGATTCTAACAATTGATTTCTCCTTTTTGTATTGCCTTTAAGTGCTTCTGAAGATGGATTTGGTCATTTCTTCAATTGCTCCAACTAGTAGTCCCTGTCAAACATTAGCTACAGAATTCTATCAAAGTTGCAGATTCTTAGCAATTTTGAAGCTATTTTATTCTAGAAATAAAAAGAGGGACAAAAAGAAAATGGGAATAGGAAATAAAATTTAGAATGTCAAAA